>JANHGB010048217.1:0-123673 GCA_026283785.1 Coracopsis vasa
AGGGCTATTACTAAAGATGTTTGCTGAATATTATGCCTGTTTTTTAGTGGAAGTTGATTCTAATTTTATTGATGAAGGGTGCGCTCGTACCGCGGCGTTGGGCGTGGAGGGGGGCGGACACACCCCGCGGCCTCCGCCGCTTTTGTTCCCGTACCCCCCACGGCCGCTTGCCGGGATGCCATTGCCAGCCCCGCGGTTGCTGTAGAAACGGGAGGCACTCTCCTTCCGGTTATAGTGAGCGGTTTGTGGTGGTTCTGGTGGTTAGTGAGTTGTTTCGGGGTTTTTAACTAAAAAGAGACAAGCAGCTGATGTTCAGGTTTAAGGTCTGATAGAGAACGGCGTTTGTCTTCCATTTGCTGCTGCTTCTTGTTACTTTATGAACACCCACATCTCTCTGCTCTAGCTGGGAGCAGAAAATCACCCCATCCTTCTGTCTGTTGGGGAAGGTGAGGAATACATCTCATTAGGTAAGATTTAAAAGGCCATGTACTTTCTTCTGTAACATACTGGTAAGGAGAAAATAAGGCTAGCTGTGCTTTTTGTGGTGAGGCGGCTTGCTGTGCGCTTCCTGCTAGCTGAGGATTTGGTGTGGAAAAGAGAATATGAAATACAGCGTCTTTACTTCCATCCTACAGTGAGGTCCTCCTTTCTTCCCAAAAGAATGATGCTGGGAGAAGAGCTACGTAGAAGCACTGCGGTATCATGCAAGGTTTCTCAGGGTTTGTGAGGCTAATAGATGATGGATGTCAGCATCATCCTTTGCTGGGCAGTATTGGGTCGTGTGCACGAGGGTGGCCAAGAGGTTAACAGATTAAATACTACTTCCATCTGGTGAAATTCCTTGGGTAAAAGACCCACTTTGGGGAGCTTTTGAGTGGATGGAGAATGTAATGGTCTGGGACTCTTCTATGCAAACTGAGGAAAGAAGGGTCTCTGCTGCAGGGGACTCGCAGACAGGGAATTCGGGTTGTTAGGCTGCAATCAAGTAGTATTGACATGACAATCCAAAAGCCCCAGCCAAATGCATTAGAAATCAGGTTTATTTCTTCTGTTTGAGGAATTCCTAAATCTCTTTCTCACTGGTTCAGCTTTTGATACTCAGTCCATCTTAAACCCTTAGGCACAGCCACCATTGCTGTTTGCAGCTGGGAAATTAACCCTTCTGTCAATTACCATCCTCTGACAAGTTCTTAATTGGGAAACTGTTTCTGGGTCCCTGGTGGAGACCTGGTTTTTGACTGGCTGCCTGGTTTGTACTGTTACCTGGCTCACTCACAACCAGAAAAGATTTGGGTGGTGGTGGTGGCTGTGTTTTGCTTTAGTTTCCTTCTGTGAATGCTGCGCCTCTCCCCTCCCTACTCCTGGTTGTGTTCAGGCTGATTTCATTGTTTACCTTGGCCGTAGCTTGACGGTTGGGGAGACCAGGAGAGCGTGCGGGAGCTGCGTGGCCAGAACACACAGCCTGTGGTCTGCTTTCAGCCCTTGCAGGATCCATAGCATGTGGGGAGGTGGGCTTTCTTTTTCTCTGTTTTTGCCTTTCCAAGAAGGCAAGTTGAAATAATCTCTGATTTCACTGGGTCTTAATTACAAGACTCGCTCAGGCTGGAGCCAAAGGATTGTATTACCAATTCAGCCCTCCGTCCTCCAAGGTATTTTTTCCTACTTGAAATTAAACAGATGCTAAATAATAAACAGGTCTCAAGGACTTTGCAACTTAATGCCTTTCTTTCTGAAAGCGCCTCCCATTTCTCAACATCATTATTTTTAACAGCCACCCTCAAGCAGACCACAAAGCTTTTACGGGGGCTTGACGAGTGGTTTTTGTAGGGGCTCTGCAGCAGTGGGGGAGTACACTGCCTCCAGCCTGCAGGACACTGCGTTCCCCTCTTGCAGCTGGATGCTGTGAGGTCTGTCACCGTCCCAGGTCAAGGTGAAAACACAGGATCTCCTGCAGAATATATCAGACAAAAGTAGCTTGCTGTCACGCTGTAGATCTATGTCCAAGGTCACTCTGAGGGACTCTTGCAGGATAGACAAAAGCAGGGTTGCTGGTTTTTAAGTTAAACCCACCTCACTGCACTCTGGAAGGAGCCAACCAGCAGTGTGTCAAAAGGAAGACGTGTCAATCAGATGTGTCCCAGTTCTGAGCATCTCCTTCCCTGTGCACACCGGCTGCGAGGCTGCCAGCCAGACTTGGGAGCAGGGCTGGCATGGAGAGGTTGGGTAAGGCTGGAGTGTCAGGTAAGTGCAGAGATGAGTGTACGCTGAAGGGTGCAGATAGAGGAGCTGCAGCCCTGGTTGCATCCATAAATGGTTTTCTCTTTCTTCCAGAGCTTGCCTGGGACTTGGGAAGGGAGGTTCCCAGTGATCTTGGGCAAGCCCTTGCTTTGCTCTGTCCAGTGCTTCCCACCACTGCTTCTCCATGGGTAAACTGCAGGAACAAGTATGCGGAGAGGGGTTTGTGGGTGCTCGATATGACCTCAGGGATGCAGCTTCCCATGACTCACCACTGCCCTCTTGGCTTTTTACTTTCTCCTCCCCTAAGGCATTGAAGTCTTTGTGAGTTCTCAGCTGTGGGACTCAGGTAGACCTGGTGCTTCCCTCTCTCTGTGCAGGGTTTACTTTCCTTCTTCCCACCCCTGAAGGCAGTTGGTAATCCACAGTTCACCACTGCTTGCTAAATGGAGCTGAAATGCCACTGTACCACCTAGAAAACAGCTGTTCAAGCCAAACTGCCTGCTCAGCAGGGCTCATTTCCATTGGTAATTTATTGACATTCATCCAGCTGTATATAATAGACAATGAAAAAATGCTGCCAAGCAAAGGCTTGGCTGGCTGTTTACTCAGAATTAGCTGTGCTCCCCTGTTCCCATAGTCTCCTGCACTAATGCCTTGAAGCCTGTGTTAATGCTTCCTGCACCCCACATGGAGCCAGGGTTGCACAAGGGATCCCAAACAGTGTTCTGGGTGGTGCAGCCACCTCACCCAAGGGGTACTGGGAATTGTCTTTCAAGGGATGTACAGATGAACTGATTAAAACATAGGCTTTCGGGGCCTTCACAGTGCCTCTGGAATTTGGTTTCAGTCCAAGCTGAACAAAACAAATAAAATTACTCATGTCAAAATTTTCCACAAGCTGGGAACTGCCTTGACCCAAGAGGCAGCAGATTATATGTGCAAGGCATCAAGCAGCTCTGGTCTGTGCCATGGGACAGCCGTGTAGCCATCCTGGCAAATCCCGCTGGCACTGTGCATTTGTAATGTCCCCTGCCCTGCCAGCCTGACTGTCCCCACTGGGAGCTCTCTCTTTACCAACCTGATGTGGCTGGGGATAGTGGCCTGTGGAGAAGACCCTGCTGCCTTCCTCTTTCCCTCCTGACCAGAGCCAGACAGCTTATTTTAACTGGTCCTTCCTTCCTCTTGGTGTTTTGCTGTCTGTATCTGTGCTGTTTCATAGCTGACAGCTGCGGCTCTAGGGAATCCCTGCACTCTGGGTTTCAAGGCTTGGAAAGGGGTGGGAGCTGTTGAGGAAATGTACCTTGTTCACCAGCCATCCTGCAAAGCCCAGGTGTGGTGCAGCCCCAGGGAGCTGGCACAAGGACCAGGCTTTTGGCGCCTGGTGCTTAGCCCCCACCGTAGAGAGGTGTGAAGGGGAGGGATGACCATTCCAGGCAGACTCACATCAGGAGCTGAAGCAAGCTGGGAGCACTTCACTGTCAGTGTGGCCAGAAATCAGGGATGGCATGATGGGTCAGCTTGCAGCTTCCCCAGGAATGAACTTGTGCACAGGGGTCCTTGTGGCCAGCTGGGGCTATGGATGTGGCTGTGGTTTCCCAGTGGCCTCTTTTGGACTAGACATGCTGAACCTCCTTCTGCAGGCCACTTGTTAGGAAGCTGTGCACAGCTTTTCCCCTAAGTTTGTAATGTGCCATTAAATTATACTTTTTGACCAGGATCCTCTTTGTTCCATCCAGCTCCATCCTCTTGCAGTCTCAGCGAGGTTGTCTGGGTTAGAAAAGCAGAGCAAAAAACCTCTGAAATCCCTGTATAGAGAAAGTTACCAGCATGTTTCACTGTGGGGCCAAATGGTTCTGCTGCTAGCAGTTTCTTTTTATGGGCTCATGGTAGCTTCTTTGTCTGAAAGACTCCATTCTGGGGGATTACATGATGTGTAAGGGGCTCAGATTTTGCTGGAAAAAGGTGCTTTTTAGCCTTCACAGGGGGCTTGTGAGGAAGCAGTGGGGGTAGTTAAGCGCATTATAGGAAATATGAATAACCCACAAAAGATTAAGATGTTTACCTGCTAAAAAACCTTTCCTTTTAGGTTGTTGAGCATTACTAGTGCTAACAACTTTAAAAACTGGCGTAGGTATGGCCATCCAGAAACCCTGCATCATTCAGATGTGTCTTGCAGAGCTGCCTGATAGCCGATCGGATGTTGGTTCACACATGGATGCACCTTGCCAGAGTCTGGGATAGGAGAGGAGGATGGATGGCCTTGCTCTAATGGTGCTCATATGGGAGGGGAGGCTTGTTTCTGTTGTTTTAGCATCATTTAGGAGACGTTTTAGTGCTCTTGACAATGCCAGATTGATCATGTTCCGCCGTGGTGGGCCCTGTGCCATGCTTACCCGCAGCTTTCCCCTGTGCTTGAGCTGAGTTCGCAGACAGAGCGGCGATGCTGCCCAGCTGCACCCCTGCCAAAACGCAAGCTGCTCCCAGGCACCGGTCTGGATCCAATCCTGCTGCCTGGATGGATCCTGGAGAGATTAAAGCAATTGTGGTTTTAGCACTTTGGGTTACTGTGGTGCCTGGAGGGTGCCACGGAGATCATCACCTCTTTCTCAGCCCTTCTGGTATGTAACAAGGCACATGTTGCTGCTGTGCACTGCAGATGCAAGTTCTGTTGGTCTTGCGTATTTCTTGCGTATTCTGGAGTGCCACCTACAGGCTTTTTGGTTATTAACTGGGTTCAGTTGTTACCCGTTTCTTTGTACAGCATTAGGAACTCTTCACAGATGGCTGTAAACAAAAACATCCTAGCTTCAAGGAAGTTCCACTCAGTATCTCTAGGCGAAGGGGAGTGGAAATACTGTCTCCTTTTCACAGACCTGAAATGGAGGCATTTGATTAAAACTTCTATTACTGTTACTCTTCCTACTGCTGCTGTGGCAGGAGCATCCCCCAGGCCCTGCAAAATGGTTGTGCACAGGTCATTCTGTAGGCAAGGTTTTGGGGCTGGAAGCAGATAGCAAATGCTTTTCCTCTGAGATACCTCTGCAGATGTGGCTGTGACCACCTTGGTGGAGGGGCTCAGTGAACAGGAGGACCTTACCTCACCTTACTCCCAGGAGCGATCTGTCTGCTGGCTCACAGAACAGTGCCAGCAGTGAGCAGCGCTGGGAGGTTTCTGTGGCATACAGCAGGTCAGCCTTGTTTTCTATCAGCCCCTAGCTCTGCAGTGCTTTCAGCAGTTCAAGGCAGCAGCTGGTCCTCTAGATGAGCTGAGAAGAGGTGGACCTTCAGAACAGGAATTGCATCCATCATATATATATATATGTATATTCACCTCATATATATATATATATATGAGGTGAATACCAGCACTGGGGAATAGCCCTGCTTATCTCCAGAGCTAGTTTGGACTGCCTTTTCCTCCCCTAGCCCATTGGAAAACATAGTTTTACAGCTGTTTCTCTTAATCAAGTTCTTGGTTTGTTCCTTCCCCGCTAGCATCAAGAGCTGAACTTCCATCATCTCTGACAGGAACAGTGTCTTTTCCCAAATGGTACTTCTCTCCTTAGAAGTGACAAGTGTCCTGGGGGTGGCTGTAACATGCTGTTCCCTAGGCTTTTGCATCTGCGAACAGTCTGAGCAACGTGTCCACTGTAGAGCAGAACATGCCCTTCACCTAGCAGTGCACAAGACATGAGAGTGGTCCTGGGCCTGTTCCAGATCCCACTCTTAGATGCTGTACTGTAGAGAACACTTACACCCACCAGATGTTTTCCTTTCCCCAGTGTTCTTGTTTTAACTGTTGCTGGAGGTGATTCCTTAAGGTCTTGTCTGTGAAGTTCATGATGTTCAGCTTTAAGTATGTATTTTTGTTCCCCGTCTTAATTTCATCCCCAGTGCGTTGGTGGTGCTCTGTTTTGTTTCCCTCTGTTTTCTGTGCTGTATGTCACATGGTCACTGTGAACATGATAAAGAAATGGGGTAAAAAATTTCTTTGTGGGCACAGAGCTTGCCACGGATGTATGTGATGGCCCTTTGGTCCTGTTGTTCTCAGAAGGTGGGTTCAAGGCAATCCTAACAGGTTCTTGCAGTTGGGCAGCGTGAATGGGTGAGTAGTGAAGCTGTTGGTGTTTAGACAGCGGGATGTTCACCTGGCACAAGGCACTGCTGAGCCCTTGGCTGCTCTGAGTCATGCTCCAGACAAACCAGAAGAACCTCAAATACATTTTCCCTTTGACCTGTGTGATACGGACGGAGATGAGAGCTGGATCCAGTGAAGGTAATAATCCCTGCCTCTGTTCCTGCTGAACTGGACAGCAGGCTGCTCCCTGGCATTGAGGGGTTGGGAGAAGCACCCCACTGAAGCAGCGCCATGAAGGAAAGAACAGGGGAGGTTTGTTGGTATCCCCAGCCTGTGTCATATACACAAGCCCAGCCAAGGGCTGCAGAAGTGTGAGATGCCTTTTCCAGCCCTAGCCCGCTAGCTCCGCAGGCAGGCTCTGGGAAGGCAGCAGAGGTTTGTGGCTCTAGCTTGTTGTCCTTGGCTACAAAAGACAAAGGAATTGAAGGTGGGGATGGCAGTACACAGGCTCTGAGGAGTTTCCATGCATGAGTCTCTTCAAGTAGAGAGAATGCATTGGCCAGAATTGTGTCGGCATCAGAGAAAGCCTCAAGGGGCTGAGAGCAGATCAGATGCTGCTTCTCCAGGAGATGCCAACAGGCAGAACAGTGGGAGCCGTTCAGACCTACTTGTCTGGGATTGCTGCAACTGCTGTCAAGGAGGCAAAAGCTTTGCTCTCTCCCTTGGGAGGGCTGGGTTGGAAAATGTCGGCTTGCCAGCCAGAATTTATGCATCCTTCGTGCTGCCGCTCCGCCTTCCCTCCCTGCAATTACAGTTGCACTTGTAATTAACACTGATGTTATAACTGAAGCCAAGCAATTTCTTGCAGTCAGATTTTATTTTTACCATCTAGGCTAACAGTAAAATGTGCTGCCCCACCAGAGAGCTGCAACGTTAGCAATTACTGTGCTAAGTAAAGCAAGGCTGATATGAAAAAGAGGGGAGGGTTGTTTGTCAGATGCTGGCATCAGGAATCCTGCACGCCATCCCTCTTGTGCAGGGACCTCAGCACCAGGAGGATGGGGATTTCTGGAGGGAGTCTGAAATTAGAATCTTTCTCAACCCATTTTTGGCCACTGGCTTCTCAGATGATGTTCTAAGTGGCTCAGAATAAAATAACCTGGCCTTGGCAAATGGAGGAGCTCTTCTTGATTGGACTCTGTTCTTTGTCTGGCTCTTTGGCTCTGTGCTTTGTCTGAGTTTGTATTTTTGAGTGTTTCATATCTTCCCCAACTAGGCCTCACTGTAGTGCCTTCTGTGCCTGTGAGATCCTGCTGTTAGTGGAAGGGGTTGCATTTTGTCTGCTCCTACCCTGCCTTTTGCATCTGGAGTAGTTCACAGGATGATCCCTATCATGCCCACACAACTGGATCTGTGAAGGGGCTTCTGCCCAGACCTTAGGTGGCATTTCAGAAGCAAGGGCGAAGGCATCTGGAAGGGGTTTGTGCTGCTCTAACCACCAGTTGCTGCAATCCAGGGCTGGGATGTACAGACAAGCTCCCTGTGTCCTCCTGGGCATGCAAGAGGTTGGAGAGAAGCTGGAGGCCAGGGTGAGACAAGGTGTTTGTGAGGCTTACTGCATGTTCTTTATAAACAGAGGGGGAGGAGTTGATGCAGAAGGATGCGGCTCATGTAGAGAAGTGCTTGAGCTGAGCAGCAAAAGCAGATCCTGATGGGAAAGACTGGAAATGGATTATCTGAGCTCTGGCAGCACATGGGGTGGAGGGAGAGAAGTCCTGAGCTCCTGCTTGGTCCCTGTTGCTCCCTTTGGGTGATCTTTCAGGCAAGGCCATTACCATGGCACTAGAGAAGGGAAATGTATGGGTGTTGGGTAACAGCACATACACTGGAAATGGCAGCATGTCTGAAAATGTCAGAAACTCCATATTTTATGGGGGATTGAGGGTATAAGAAAGGGGTTTGCCTTTTAATAATTCTTTTGGCCAGAAGTTAACCATGAGGTTATAACTTATTTCCAGAATACATTTGGCTGTTGGTGTGGAAAACAGGACCTTTATGGTCAGCTGAAGCAATCAATTGTAATGGTGGTCATAGATGATTATTTTCACCCCTAGCTGCTCCTTTCCTTGCTGTAGTTGGTTGGACTTGGCTGCAGTGAGGCAGAAATGCAGGTGCGGCCAGACATCCTTGCAGGAGCCATAGCAAGGCTCTCCTTGTTTTCTGCTGCATTTGGCTCCTGCCTTTGATGCAGAGGGATAGACTTGTGTGCTTGAGTTGGCTGAAAACTGCATGGCTACTATTCAGCAGGCAGATGAAAGCTGGCCTCTTCATGCAGTGTATACACAGGTGGTGGTGGGGAAGTGGATGACATGAAAAACATCTTGCTGAGTAGGTGAAGGTAGAGACTTGGTGTGTGGGCCTTCTCCCTGTGATAGAGCTCACTGCAGGACCAGAGCTGGGCTGGAGGGGCACAGGGACCACTCATTCATCTGGCATCATCCTCTAAACCTGATGGCCCTGGGTAACTGACCTGCCTGCTACATGTTCTGCTGGATGCAAGAGGCTTGTGCCTTCTGATTTTTATGGGGTGTAGCACTTGCAGCTCAGCTCTGAGGCTCAAATGGGAGAGGCCATTTTTTTGCAATAGGCTTTTGTATGAGCTCTGGTTGGTTTTGGAAAGTGGAGGAAAAGGTTTAGGAGCTGTCAGCATACAAGTGAAGAAGGCACAAAGCATCTGGACAAGATGTAGTGATACAGATGAGCAGCTACATCATCCAGAGTCTGAAGTCTTGAGGAGTTAAAACCAGCAGAGCTCTGCCTCAGCAGCCACTGGCTGGCCTGGGAGATTGGAGCAGGGTCTGTTCTGTGCAATGAATCCTATTAGCAGGGAGCTGGGACAAAGGTGCTGCTACCTCCCCAGAGAATTGCGCCTGGAGGCCTGGCAGTTCGGAAGGGGATTGCTCCCTGATAAAGCCCTGCTCCTTTCCTATGCCCCATGCCTAGAGATTGTAAAAAGTGAAAGCTTTCAGTTTGCCCAAATCACGAGTATGTAACACGCCTCATCTTTGTTTCTAATAGCCCAGAAGCTGCTGTTCCCTGACTCTGTGCTTTGGGTGGTCTTGCCAGCATGCACAGTGTGAGCAGTAGGATGAAGCCATTCCCCTGCCATCACCCAGCTTTGGCCAGTGATGGGCAGGAGTGCTAAATAACTAATCCTTCTTCCTTGAGGCAGAGGTGCCTGCTGAATGCAGGGCTCTTGAGTGCCGTGCTAATGGCACTATTTCTTTGCTTCGTCCTTGAAAAAAGAGTCAAAATTGGCATTAATTCTTCCTTGGCATTTATAGAGCATTTTAAAACCACCAGAGCCCTAGCCGGATTGAGGACAGCAGTGAGGTCACTGGGAGAGAAGTAAAATCTGCCCATGGTTTAGTGATGACGCAGGACTCAAATGAGCTGAGAGAGGCTACACGTAAGTATCATCAAAAATTTCAGAGAAACCAGAGCATCTTCCAGCCTCCTCTTTTGATCTAAAAATATATATAAACTGTTCAGCATCTTAAGGCAATCTTCAGTTGCTGGGGAATTCAGGGAATCTGTGTTTTCTTCCTAGGGGAATTTTAGGATTAGATGGAATAGTTGCAGTCAGCCATGATTTCAATTGCTTTATTGGCTTTATTTATGTCACGTTGGCTGCAGTTGTCAATGTGAACGTTTCTGCTATTCCAACTGGAATAAAGTCTTTTGTATACTCAGCCAAAAAGGCTGGCTCTGGGGAATGTTCCTGAAAATGCATAACAGGCATGTGTATCCAAGCAGAGATGGCATGGGTTTCATGAGCTGGTGATGACAGGACCAAGAGGATGCAACAGATGGCTTCTCCTGGAGCTCCTCCACTGGGATGCAGAGAGGCAGGAGAAGGGCCTCATCTGAACTCCTTTGTGGCTCTAAAGCTCTGCTTTGCCTCCGTCTTTGATGTGCTTCCTTTTATCTCTTTCTCTCTTGGTTCAATTTAGAGTAGCTCAGAGAATAAGTACATCTAATTATAGATGAACCTGCTTCTGGCCTGAGATTTCACACATTCGGTCTGCACAGGGATGCACAGCTCCCCATGAGAGCTGGCATGCACTGCACAGTGGGGGACTCAGGGAATTGGTGCTGCTGCATGTTGGTGCTTTTTATCTCTCTGTTGCTAGTTTGAATCCAGCCCAAGGTGCTTTTGATGCCAGCCTTTGGTAGTTAGCAGGGCTTAGCGAACAGTGGGTTGGCCAGTTGACTCAGTCTGCTAGCAGAGAAGTGTTTCCTTCCCAGAGCCAGAGCACTAATTCAGCATTTCTTCTTGGCAGCAATTTAGGGACTAAGGTGGAAAATTTCTCCCTCCCTAGCAAATATAGTTCCAGGTCAAGAAATGAGGCTTTTTTGATAGGAGGATGTGTATGATGCTCCTCGCATCTCTCTGCTATGGAGGAAGAGATCTCCAAGGTTGTCCTGGAGTGTGACGGAAGTAGAAATGTGTACTGAAGACTTGATATCTAGTGTAGACCTAATAATAATGCATGTTGGACCTGGCCCTCTCACTAGTGCAATGCATGACATCAACTGGCATTTGTAAATTAGATGTTTGGATAGACCAAGTGTTGGTTTAATTTGGCATAGGAGAGCTTTCATTTCTGAGGGCAGATATGGCATTTTAAGAAAATATATCCCAAAATTTGTATTACCTGGTTAATGATAGCAGAAAAAAGCATTGTGTTAACCAGGCACCATGAAATTGTTGTCTGCATTTCTGGTCTGAGCCCTTGTGTTAAATTGGGAGGGAATCTTCTACTGCTGTTTGTATGTGTAGTGAAGCAGAGGGTCTCTAAAGTGTTCAGAAGAGGCCAAGCGTAGCGCAGCTACCGAAATGGATGGCACAACACTAGCAGAAGTGCTTTCGCTGGTTTGGTCGGGTTAGCTGATGTGGTTCATTAGTCCTAAACCTGCCACTGAATAACAGCAAAAACGTGCAAGCGAGGAGGAGAAGGCAGATGCAGGATATGCAGCTGTAATTGGATTTTTAGAAAGGAAAAAATGCTCGCCGTAAGATACAGAAGTGTTGCGTATTTATGACGATCAGTCATCTTTGTGATGTTCACTTTGTGCTTGAGCAGCTTGCTGTTTGTATTTCTCGTGCTGTTCCTGTAGCCTGATGGAAGACCTCAGGTTTTATGTATTCAGTTCTTAACATTCCTTAGCAAGCCATTTTGATCTGGCTGAATCAGCAGAGGTAGAATGCTGGTGTGGAAATGGACAAATGTCGCATGTCCATTCCTGTTATTTGTAATCCTCAAATAGTTATCTATACAAATAAGTCATCCCTTTATATACAAGGGTGGAAAAAAAAAAAGAGATGAAAATTTCTTGTCAGGCTTTGTCACATAAAGGTTTTCCTGAGACTTTGCTGGCTACTCCAGCTGTGGAGAGAGTATTTACATCAAATGGTGTCACGGCACAAGATGTCTTCATCATGCAACAGCCTTTTTAAGGTCAGTTATTTTTAGCTGCCCTGTTGTTGAAGAGGTAGCAGATGTCTACAGGTGAAGCACAGCCCTTGTGTTTGTTTTCTTCCCCAAGCAAAAGATGTGCTTTCTCGGCCACAAGTGTCACTAGAATTCCCATTGTCTTAAGGAATACTCCTGCCTGTATCCACTGGATCTTGCCACCTGATCCTTGAACTGCTAGAGGCACTGTGTGCAAAAACCTATAAGCTTTCGCTGAGTATAATTTCAAGCACACCCACCTGGGACTGGGAGCCCATCAGATCTTGTAGGCTAAACAGAATGTCATCACTCGGCAGTGAGACCGCCAGCAGAACAGGGTGCTCCGTGGTTCTGAAGCTGTACTCAAAGGATGGCATTAGGAGAGCTAATGTTATTCCATGATAGCAACTGAAAGCCGTAAACACCACTCAAAGAGCAGCTCCCTGAGCAGGTACAAAATAATGCTGTAGGTTGGTTGTGAGTGGTGCTTTGCATCAGGGAGCTGGGCAGGAGGAGGCTGCAACGTAATGCTTAG
This sequence comes from Coracopsis vasa, assembly GCA_026283785.1. Taxonomy (NCBI): domain Eukaryota; kingdom Metazoa; phylum Chordata; class Aves; order Psittaciformes; family Psittacidae; genus Coracopsis; species Coracopsis vasa. The sequence goes on from JANHGB010048217.1 coordinate 12,368, forward strand.
GAGAAAGGCAACCACAGCCAGAAACCAGATGGTCTTTGGCAGGAGGTTCTAACAGTGTGTTTTGTGTGGCTGGAGTATGCAGATTTCTCCTATCCTGTTTGTCTCCACAGTGAGCACGCTGGTGTTTATCTGGTTCATGTTTCATTGTTGGTGCTCCTGTCTTTCTTTGCTATCTTTGATCTTTCCATCTGCCATAGCCCCCGCTGAGTGGGATACCATGGAGAGACAGAGTAAGTGCTCAGCAATATGAAGAGGGATCTGATAGTCCCAGCTGGGGGTCCCCTACCTGCTCACTCAAGACCATGGGAACAGCAGCTGCCAAAATCTATGTTAGGACTATATCTGTCAGTGATAGTGGCCCATCCTAGCGGAGAGCCGTGTTTGTGCAGCTTTTTCCGAGCTGTCTGCACTGGGTGCTGTACCAGCACAGGAGTAAATGGGCTGATATCCTCAGAACAAGACATAAAATGAAGGCCCTGACCCTTGAAGGCTGTCTTGATCCAAGATCTGTCATCCTTCTGGTAAGAGCAAGTGTGATTACAACTCTGGGACAGCCTCCAGCCTTGGTAATTACTTTCCACATACTCTGTGCAAAATGCCACATCTTGAAGTCTACCAGTGTGCAGGTACTGTTCCTGCAACAATATCTGGCCTGTGTGGTCTTTTCCCCCCTTTTTTATTTATTTCTTTTTTCTTTTGTGTCCTCTGGATAGCAGCTTCTTTTACCCCCGTTGGCAAAGCGTACTGAGCAAGGTGAGCCACTGTTCTGATCTTGTAAGGCATGTAATCTGTCTTGTTTGGAGTGGCCAGCTCCTTCTCTGACATGTTGATCCTGGTAAGACTAGGTGAGACAGAGGTAGTCTGGGAGTTCCTGGCACTTGTAGTACATTCCCTTGCTGGCTGACCTAAGATTTGTAATCACTTGACTTAAAACTGAGTCAGTGATTTGCTGCATCAGGTTCAGAAAAGCATTTGTTGCATTTTGCAACATGTGAAAAAGCTCAGATGTTCACCAAACTTGCCTACCCCCGAAGTGTCTCTGGAAATGGGGCTGTGATGGGATCTGTGTTTGGTACAACTCACCTAAACCAAGCTGCGAGGAAGACGGCTCTCCAGACTTGTGTTAGGTTCAAAGTAGTCACCTTGCTCTGGTTCAATGTAGTGTCCAGGTCCCTTACTTCTGCAAGGGACTGTGAAGTTTTAGCCACATGTCAGGGAGAAGTCAGCAGTGGGACCGGCAAGGACCGATTCCCTTCCCTGTTGCTGCCCTGCTTTGCCTCCTCTCCTCACAGCCCCTGTGCAGGCAGGGATTGCAGGCACTGGTTGGTGCCAGGCTCTGTGTGTCACTGCCCCATGAGAACGGTCATGTGTCATTATTCTGTATTTTAAAGATGTTTTATATATTGACAGTAGCACCATTGTGAATGTGCCATTGATCTGGTTTCACCACTACTGGATTTATGTCTGATGTTTTGTCCCTCAGAGATAAGTGCAGTTTGCTCATTGGAACTAGGTTATGTTTGACATTAGTAACATGCAGATAGTTCTTACCCAGTGCAGTATCTCCTTGTAATCTGTGCCTAAGAAGGATGTCCAGTCATCTCATCTCTTTCAGGAGCCAGCACTGTCTGTTCAGATGGCAGAGTGAACCCAGTGCTTGTTGGGCTTCTTGGTTTAGTCGATTTGTGTGTGGTTTTTTTATGCACAGGTAGAAGTCAAAAGTAACCTGGAATCTACTGGATTCACAACCAGTAAATACATACCATGCTTCTAATTAGTCCAGGTTTCAGAAATGGAAGAGGTTCCAGTTTTTATATTCATCCTACAACCAAGTTGAATTTTTTGGCAGGAGAGATCCGCTCCAATTTAAATAACCACTTAGAGCAGAAGATGATTTCCTGATGCCTGTGAAGTAGCCACAGACTGTGGCAATATGTTCTCCTTCATAACAGGTCGGTCCTCAGGATACTCAGGTTTTCAGGAGAGTGTGGCGCTGGGCATAATAAAGGTTTTCTGGAAGCCCAGCCATGGGGATAAAGAGCTGTTCTGAAAAAGATGGCTCAAATGTTTTATGCTGTTGATCTCCCATCCCATCCATTTTTAAACAATTTGCCTGGTATGGTTTTCATTGCTTCTCTCTGGCAGTGAGATGATACCTGTGTGCCTGCTGTTCAAAATCATACTGATGTCTTGTTGCCTTATCATGTTGCACACTGAGAATATTTTATGAGCTGTTGCTGATCCTCCTTGCAAGCTCCTGTTTCCCCAGGCATCTTGTCCTTGTTGCAGATCCCTGTCTGCAGTTCTCACCCCCTGAACTACATTACTTTGCTTATTCTATCCAAGCAGATCTTTATTTTGAGCCTTACTCTCCTTGATTCTGCATGGATCCTTTTGTGTTTCTTAGCTCTCTCAGTGCTACTCAAAATTTAACATCATCTGCAGTTGTAATTAATATGCTGTTTGCCTTTGTTTCAGGTCATTAATAAGGATGTTGAATAAAAATCTTCTGCCTATTGATTCTGGCATGTTCCCATAAATAGCATCTGTGCACACGCACAGTGTACTTGGAAGCCTAGCAACCCACAAGCTCCCCATTGGCACGATAGTTTAACCTCGTGTATCTTGTCTCTCTTGCATCCTCTCCCTGTCCCTGTGCACTGGTTCTCTCTTTTGTCCTTTTGCACAGGCTTACTTGTTTTTGCATTCTTGTTTTTCTCTTTGTTCCTTCTCTTGAATGCTTCTCCCACTGCTGCAGTTTAGAATCAGTTTGCTTATGCTGTGCTCTACAGAGTGAGCTCATGGCTGGAAATGCTAATCAGCATGCTTATGCTTCTGCAGGGCTACAGGGGGGTGAGCATGCTACCTGCCTGGAGGAGTGATGTGTGGGGTCCTGCTCACTCTGGAAGTATTTAACACCAGCTCACTCCATTAATGCATGGTTTGTGTATTACAGAGCTTACAGGGAGGGTGTTTGAGACAATGGAAGAAGTAGAATTCCCATGTTTGAGAGTAATACTGCCTTGAAGTCTGGAGAAAGAGTGGGGAGAAACAAGGAGGAACCCACTTAAAACCTCTGCAGGGTTAGATCATCCTTCTTTGAAACAGATCCTGATGTAACATCCAGTCAGAGGCAGCTCTGGGCTTGGTGTTTGAGTTGTGGAGCACATAGCTCTTGGCATAGGCTCTGCTGTTTCAGGTACTTGTACCCAGGTCTCAGATCTCTCCTGGATCTGCAGCAAGCCCTAAACCTCCCTTGCAGAGTTTTTGGGTCGTCACTGGAATGGCTGTTAGAGCTGTTGTCTGGGGACACTTGTTTGTGTGTGCTGGGCATAGAGCTGTGGCTGGTGCTGCAACCTGGCTGCCTGTGCTTGAGGATCCAGTTGGTGGGGTGATGAGATCAGAGCTACCTCCTAGATCTTTCTGCAGAGCTGTGGGCACCCTCCCAGGTGTGATGGGAATCGCTGGGGATGACTGTGGGCATGCCTGTGACCATTACTGTAAAAGAAGGTCCACAGGCCACGTTTCTAGGGAATTGTTTTGGAGCCAGCATGTTCAGATAAATAGGAGAAAAGCTAAGGTCCTGTAATCCTTGCTTTGAGCAGACAGAGATTCAAAGCAAGCCATAGCCAGCCGAAATCCTCTAAAACTATGTAAACTTGGGCTCCACCACCTGTCCAGGCCAAGCTAGCTATTGCTTTGGGGAGCAGCAGGCGTGCACACAGCATTCCCACACCATCCTGTGGACTAGGAAAGATAATTCAGCTCTTGTTCCAAGTAAAATCTCAAAATAAACAATTTTACAGTAGCAGAAGCAGGAGTAAAGGCCCAAAAGGGCCCTGCAGACCTGTGGAGCCCGTTGCTGTGCAATGCCACAGTATCCAGAAGGTGCAGATGGTGAGGATAACACCTGCCTAATAATACTGGTATCTGCATTAACAGAGTATATCCGAACTCACATACTGAGCATCGTAACAGGGAGCTGATGCTGAGGAGAAGCTGGTTTTTTGTCTGCATGTGGTAGGATAACCCTAGAGCAGGTGTAAGGTGGACCACAGCTTCATGGTATCAGTGCTGGGATGTGTTCTCAGCCCGGTGGCACACTTCAGCTCCGTGCCAGGCAGATGGCTTCTGCACAGCAGACGCTGTGCACTGCCTTCAGTCCATGAGTGAGGCAGAACGGAATAAACCATCAGACAATGGCTTGAAAGGATCTCCTCTTCCCCCTCTGGCTTTAGTGTGAAACTGAGCTGCACAGCTCTACCTTGTAGTCATGTTGTTGCAAAAAGCCAGCCTTAAATCCACTGTCTTTCACACATCTGTTAACTGGCTGCTGTGTCTTCTCTCTCATCCCAGCTCTCTCCAGACAGCTATTTTTGCTGTGTTACCTTTTGCTTTTTCATTTTTTACCTCTTGAAGTCTCATTCCACTATTTTTTCTTTTAATATTCACCCCTTACCCCTTCTTTTACTTTGGTATTAGCATGACACCACCTTTTGTCAGGTGGCTTCAGAGCTCCTCTTCAGGCTGATGTACTGTTGGCAGAACTCTCTTAGATGCTGGCCCTGCCTGCCCAGCAGCTCTGTGTGCTCTATCCCCAGGCTTGTGGCTAGTGAGTCCTCACCCAGCCCTTCTCTAGCTCCATCTTCCTTTTTCATCAAGCACCTCTTGTTTCATAAGCAGTCCTCTCTGTGCAGTCAGTGCTTGGCTTCCCACTGAGGACAGCCTTGTGGAAATGCCTCTTTGCCTCATAGCAGGGCATCTTGGGGAGGTAGGGATGCTGACAGCTTGCTGTTCTTCCTTCACATCCATCATCAGTGGCTGCTGACAACCTCCTCTGCCATGCTTCAACACAGCCTTCTCCCAAGCTGAGCTCTTGCCAGCCCTGCAGTACCAGTTGAGGGGAGGAAAACCAGCATATTGCTCATCCTCAACAAGATGGTCATCTCTGCTCTGAATTCTCTGGTACCTGTTGTGGCCTGTGTTCGTGTGTGAAGCCAATAGATATGTATAGCACAGCTCGGTCTTCAGTCTATAGGTTGAGTTTGAAATACTGCCAAATCCTTGTGAGTGTGATTTTTGTTTTCATAAGTCAGCCCAGTTGCAGAGTTAGCTCACTAAAACATGCAGAAGACTAATCTGGCTGGTTTAGCATCTTTCTCTTTGTACATTAAGTACCTCACTAAATTAAGAACAACTGTATCATTAACTGTTTGAATTCCAGGTTGTTTGTTTGTACTTCTGCTGTTCGTTTCCCCCCTTTTTCTGCAATTGCTGTGGTTTTTACTCTTTATTACTTAGGAGACCTGTTTAGTTACAGGTCTAAGAGGGGAAGTTGCTATTAACTGAGCTGCTTTGCTTCACAGTGTAATCCTTTTGTGTTTCATGGTGATGCTTACCTCCCACATGTATTCCTTACCCCCCAAAAATAAGCCAGGTAGGTGAGTAGCGGCTCTCCTCTCATGCAGTTACAGTAGCTGTGCATGATTAATGTAAAATCACATGGTTGATTGATAGTCCGATTTTTGGCTTGAGTTCACAATTTATTCTGCAAAGGAAAGCTTGAGACCTATCTTTACACAGCAAATATTTGTCATCTTTGCTGTTTGTGCACTGGGAATTACTGGCTGAGTAATATTTTCAGGCACCCTAATTCCTATAGGAACCACAGAAATCTGATATCAGTGTACAGTGCGTTTGTCTGGTCACCAAACTGTTGAGTAATTTGATTTGTTTATTTCTGGGGATGTTTCATCCCTCAGGATTTATGTTAGAAAAATTCCTGCTTTTATGATTCCTCCTCTGCAAAGCAAAAGTAGGCATTTTGCATGAGTATAAGCCCCAGCCATTTTAGCTTGATCACTGCTGTAGTGGCTGGGGCTAGCCCTGGCAGGCTACAGAGAGCAGGAGGATAGAGCTTGTGGTTGTGGCCCAGGGAAGCCCTGAGAAAGCCCTATTTAATCAGGGCAGTGTGTTTCTGGGAGGCTCTGAGGGCATTTCCTCACTCTAGTGCTTGTTCTCAGTTGTCTTTCTGCCTCTGCTTGCTCAGGCAAGAGCAGGCTGGTTCCAGCCATGGCTGTTGGGAGATCCTGGTGTGCCAGCTGCCCGCATGAAACAGGCATCCCTCTCCTTTTGCTGGGCATTCCACCAGTCAGTCCCTGTCCTGAAGTACAGCTGAGATTGCCTGGTCGTGGTGGATGGGCTCCTGCAGAAATGTTTCAAGTAAATCCTTCTCCCATTTGGAGCCCAGGGAAGTGGTGCTGGGAGGTGCTGACCAAAGGTGGCATGCAGACCTTGGGGCAGCCATTAGACTCCCAAAATACTGTTATCCATTCCACTGCAGTGGTGCGGAGTGCACTAAATGAAAGGGTCTCTGTTAAGCTGAGCTCTGTAAGAGCTGAATCATCAAGTGCCATAAATCCCTTTTATTCAGTGCAGCTATGTGGTCTGTATGTTACCTCATTCAGCCTCTTTTCTTGCACTGGACAGAGAAGGAGAGTGAAATCAACCTTAATGTTGTGCGTGTCTCGTTCTATCCACTAATCTTTAATTCTGGTTTTAAACAATTGATCATGATCAAGATGGAGGGATGCTTTGAGAAGCACTTGCTCAACTAAATTATCTGTTGCTTTGAAATGGGAGAAGAGCCCCTCTCTGTGCTTTAAAGAAGCAAAGAAACTGCTGAAGACAAGAGATTTCAGCCCCTGTGACTACCATGAGGTTAAGCAGTTACAAAGCCCACAGACAATATGTTCTTGTAATGATTCAGGACTGTAATCTTAATACTTTTATGTTAGCTGGATAATGTCAGGTTTCTGTGTGTCACAGATCTGTTCCCACAATTACAGTCATTTGAGCAATTTGGAATGCCTTATTTAGTGATGTTTCTGCACAGCTCAGCATCGGGTACAGAAAATGACAGGATAGGTTCTCCCTAATTTCATAGAAGTCTGAGTGCTTGCAGTGAGAAGGCATGTGCAAGAACTGCAAGACCCTTGTGGAGGCTGGAGCGTGAGTTGTGCTTTGGCATTTTTACTGCTTAAGAGTAATCTGGAAATCCGACAAGGTCTGTAAATAACGTACAGAGAGAATGCATGGTTTTCAGTTCATTTCTGCACCTCCCTTCAGGAAGCAGGCAGAAGTCTCAATTGGGTGACAGGCTTCAGCGCACTGGACATACCTGCAGAGATCAGCCTTTTCTGGGAGTAGCTTTAGCACTGCAGCTTGCTGAAAAGGGGAATTGCATCTTTGGTGAAGGTGTCCAAAGTGGGTTTTAGAAATCCATCATCTTTACTGGGACCATGCTGATTCCATTTGTCTGTTGCATTTTATAAGAAAGGTTTTGGTTTGCTGTATGACGGAAGTTGGGCCGTGTACATGATGTGAAACAGTTTGGGTAAATCCATTTTTGATGCATCCACTAGAGGAGTGGATAAGGTCCATTTACTCCTTCAGTCTGCAGGGATGACAATTAACATGAAATATGGTTGTTGTTATTTTACCAAACAGTTTTCTATTATATTTTCTCTTAGATGCTGTAATTTCAAGTGCTGTGAGTTGGGAGGTGATAGAGGAACACAGTAGACACTCACCTACATATACTGGTTTTGGGTTGGTTTTGTTTTGTATTTTTCTTTTAATAGATGTTTTGCATTACACGTTGGGAAAAGCTGATTGTGAAATCCTTTCTAGCTACTGCATGTCTAACAGGGTTCCCTTATGGACAGACTTGTGCAGACACAAGCAGAAACCCCCTTTTGGTGATGGGGTTTTCCCTTTTTGTTCCAGTAACTCTATTTATGTATTTGAAGTAGGCTGTTTTAACTAGAACATGCCTCTGTGTGTAGGGTGGCAAGGAATCCTGGCTAAACAGCCTGTCACTTCAGACCATGCAAACTCATTTGAGATTGTCCTGTAATATTCTTATTGTTTGAATCTCCTATTGTTTTAATTTTACACTTGTAAAATGAGCCTGTTTTCCATAGGCACAGTATGAGAAATAAACACCTATGGAATGGAGACTTAAGAATCTATATATCATGACAGCTGGGTGTCTTGAATTTGAGTAGTTTTACGTGGTCCAGTTTATTTGGTACTTACATAATACTTTCTTCCTAGCTGTTCCCATTTTCTCTCCAGTTTCTCACCAAAAGGAGGAGCAGTTCTAACGCACTGTTCTTTCAGCTCTTTGCCATAGTTTCCTCTTTGGTTGCAAGTCAAAACAACTCAGGCTATGGATCATCCATCACGCAGGAATTCGAAGTCACTAGAGACAAAAACAGCCAGCATGTCAAAGGAGAAGCAATCAGTGCACAGATGCAAGGCTAGAGCAGGTGGTCCACTGTCTCATTCTGCTGCTGCAGCCATTTATTCCCCCTGCCTTGGAAATGCAAGGTTAACCAGTCAAAGCATGTGTAAGCAATGTGCCTGCTAAAAGGAGAACCAGAGAAGTACCGATTAGAATCACAGAATACTTACAGTTGGAAAGGACCTTAAGATCATCAAGTTCCAACCCCCCTGCCATGGGCAGGGACACCTCACACTAAGCCATGTCACCCAAGGCTCTGTCCAACCTGGCCTTGAACACCATCATCATCTTAGTAAATGTGTTTAGTGAACCCCAGGTAAATGGCTGAATCCTCTAAGAGGAAAAAAGCCACAGGCAGTGCTGGGAGGCCCAGCCCTCCAGGTCTTTATCTTTGTAGAAAGCAGGTTTTGTGTCTTTGGAAGAAATGCTCTGACTATTGTTAATTATCGATCACTGAAGCCAAGCTTCTATGCCCCGGACATCTGTTGCTGCATGGCAGATGCAAAGACAGTGTCAGAAATGGGACAACAGGGTTAGAAGACAAGTAAATATCATCATTTTAATGAGGATTGATATTTTGCCTGGCTAGTTCATAATCTTTCACGCACAGAAAGATAAATTGTAAGGACTGGCTCCCTGGAAAGATAAAAGTGAAGTTCCTTCACTTCCTTATTACTGAGAATCAAAAGTTAAACACAGCAGACAAAGCACATATAGGACTAATGCAATGCTAGAGCAACATCAAACCAAAAAGGCCTCTAGCTCTGGCTCTCATTCCTCTTCTGGCCAGACAGAGCATTCCCTGTGCCCATCTGTTGGGGAGAAGTAAGGAAGCAAAGTACAACAGTACTACCTCAGAAATAACTCAAAAATAAAGTGACTTCTCAAGAAAGAGGAAACCTAGAGGTCTCCAGCGTTCAGAATTTGCTCATTCCAAAGGGAGGAGAATAACAGCACAATTGAGCAGCAGTAGGAAAAACACAGCTATTTTTAGTATGGTCCTTGGAGAGAATTGAAAACAAGTTTAAAAGTGTAGCTCCTGTCTCCAAGAAACTTGGGACTTACCCCAGAAGAAAGATGATCTGATGAAGTGGTCCAAAACATTGGGTGCAGAAGATGCTCCATCCAGGACTGCTTTGGGCTGCTTTTCTTTTTCAGATGTTACTGTACCTCTGATTTCTCCCTGGTACATCTCCTAAGGTGGTCCCCTCAGCCTGATGCCGAGTAACAAATGCAGCTGTAACTTGTACACTAGGTAATGAGATGCCAGGCACACGGAAAACCTGATAAGCAATGTTCTCTGTCAATTACCAATGTTTGCTTAGTAAATAGCTGTTAAAATGCCTTAGTTCACCAGCTTTTCTGGGACCACTTTGTATTTCCCAAACGTTCAGCTGGCAAAAGACTGACAGATGCCTTCCTCTGGTTATTTTCCCTCTAAGTGGCAGAAGTTTGGAAACGTTGATTTGACATTCCCGGCAGTAGATTCTGCAGACAACAGGTCAGACACCTCTGAGATGCAAGAAGTTGCTTTCCAAAATGATAAAGGCAAGCAAGTAACATGAATTTAATGCGGAAACAGCATTCTTCCACCCCCTGGCTAGACATGAAACCAATGCAAAGAGCAGCATAGAGAGATAATGTCTGGTTGTACAGATACTAACCCTGAGGCTCATCTGAGTGAGTTCACCCAGCTCTAGCCCAAGAATTTAGAGAGATGTGAATTACCTCCAAGGCAGAATTAACATTTGACATATAGTTAGGTAGATCAAAAGAGCTGAACTTCTCCATTCACGACCCTGAAACTTCTTGTCTATGCCAGTACCCCACACTCTGTCTATCCAAGCAGCCACTAGCTAGTACAGACTTGGAAGAGCTTCCTTATAGGGACAAACGTTAATATTCAGGAAAGTACTATTCCTTCTGACTTCTAGCTGCAAAGTGGAACTTGGGCCAAAATTGTGAATTTTAATTCACAGTTACAATTTGTGAATTTTAATTCACAATTTTAATTCACAATTGTGAATTTTAATTCACAAATTTTATTAATTTCTAATTTATGATAAAATTAGACACAGCAAACTATTTAAGGAAGATTGACTTTGACACAAATGCATGAGGCTAGGGTCCAGGAAACCTTCTCCTTAGAACTATTCCATATAAGCCATTGACTATCTCTGTCTGCAGCTCTGTTCTAGGATTAACACACTGCTTGGGAGGTTCTTCTCTAACACACAATGAAATAGCTAGCACAAAGAAGCTTCAGATAAACTGCATACAGAACCCTTTCCTAGTTCTACTCTAGTATCTATCATATTAGAAATGTACACTTACAGCCCTCTTGCAGGGGTTAACACAGAAACCTTCTATTTGCAACATACCTGAACATTATGTAATCCAGAAGCTGTTTGCTTGAAAGGGCTAGACAAAACCTGGGAAAAGCAGAAGTTGAGAAAGAGAAGAGAAGAAACGAAACAGACCCCACACAACATTGCTAGAAGATACCTGTAGCAGTTATGGTTTTGCTGAAGTCTTGCATTGAATGAGCTTTGAGACATCTATGAAGAGGCAATCTGCTTCCCACTGTATCTGATCTACATGCTTGGAGGCCAGCTGAAACCTGTATTTACCCAGAATAATTACAAAAGGAATGATTTATGACACCATGGAAGCTGACCTTTTACTTTATGCAGGATGGCCGTCAGACCATATAATTTTAGTTGGCAGCTACAGCCCATCAAGCAGTAACTTTGGCTTCTACATGCTGCTAAAAAGAAAAGGATAATCCCTTCTATAGAGCTGAATTTTGATTTCTAAAAATTCATGCATGTTGCTTTTATGTATAGGTCAAAGCTTCCACTTTCTGGATGAACATCAGTATTTCTGCACTGAATGAAGCTTTGATACACTATGCAGCTATGTGAAACTAAGCATTTCACTATTCCCTCTGGAGCTTCTTAAGCAGAAGCGATTGAAGATCATCACAATTCAACACTGTTGCGTTTCAGTGCAAGTGGTATTTTAATGGCTGAACAGCTCAATTCACACTTACAAGCAATTGTCAGCAAATGCTCTCACAAGTACCAGTTTTGTAAGCTCTGCTCTATAAAGTGACCTGTTAGTGAGAGATGCAAAACTTTGTCAGCAGTTTTACTGGCATAGAGCATAGAAGATACCAGTTCTGAGAACAGGAAGGAAGGGAGAAGGTGAAGAACCTGTTGTCCTAGATGGCTGAGATGGTACCCTTTTTCAGAGGACACCAGTGAAGAAATCTTGAAGCCTGAGGTGCAAATCAGCCCCTTTAAACTGCCTAAGAGATTCCCACAGACTGGGAATACTGTCTCAGTCCTGCTAAGTAGATTATTGAGATTTTGGTAGGCATCCTGTGACTGCCTTTACTGCATATAAACCAGTTTGATTTCTTCTTGGGACACATCAGCCCAGTTCCCTCCTAGACACAGCAATTTACCTGAGATACAGTTCAGAGAGTAAAGTTCATATCAGCTTTGGCCTTCATAGAATTATCACAAGTTTAATCATTTAAACTCCCTAATAGCTGGTTCCAGATGGGTTTTGATGGCGAGGGAAAGAAGAAAAGAAAAATCATTGTTGAGGACAGTTTTGCTAATCTTATTGAGGGTTAGCTTGGTAAAATATAAAAGGGAATTTTAAAAATCAGTTTCCATCCCCTGTAATCAGTGTCTGGGGAACAGATCCTCAGCAAATATTCATAGCAATGAAACATTTATAGACATGCTGCTTAGGTTTACCTACAGACTTCCTAGCCATGTTTCTGAAGTAGCATCCAGGTGTCATTAGCCTACTCCGAAACTTCATGACCTGCACATCTTCAGAAGTACCACATAGGAAATTCCTTCTAATCATGCAGCAGCTGGGGAAGAAATATATATTGTCTCAATCTCCAGTAACAAACAGGGTTTCATAACCAGGATCACAATTTATAACTGCAAAACTCCTGTTGACTTCAAAGAAAACAGAATTTGGATTTCTGAAGCATTAGTACAGCAAATGTAAAATTCCTGCAAGTAACACCTCTCTAGGAAGACTTCGAAAACTATCAGGTTTAGTTTTGGTTTGAAAGAAAGCCACAGGTGAAGATCTTTCTGACTTGCAAAACACATTTAACTGAACCAATCTGTCATCTATGCGTCCCGCTTTACCTAACCAGTCTCTCTATTAGCACTCATCACCATGGTATCTGAACTTCTTTTGCTGGAGCTGTTATTCCAATTACTTTACTGTAGCTGCTGACATGTAATCGAGAGCGAAATGTTAGGAAAATAATGCTCCAATTAGTTTCTCTCTGTCTAACAACGCAGAAAGGCACTGTGAAGGATTGCTTCCAGAGCTTGCTCTCTGTGGTAGTCTTTCCTCTTTTCTTTTCATTGTTGCCACTGCAATGCTAACACAGAAGTTTGGCAGCCTCCCATCTGAATCTCATCTTGGAGCTCAAGCTATTTATGATAGTCGATACAAATCAAATACCTCCTATGTAAGTTAGCCACTGCTCAGCTGAATTTCTTGCTGCTTCTGTGCTGACCCGAATGTATGTAGAGGAGAAGAAAAATGCTTTCTCTAAGCATCCTGACTAATAACTGAAATAGAAAAACTCCTGAGAAGGAGAGATCTAAATATACAGCAAATCTGAAGAAACTACTGATTTGGTATCGCATACAAACTCCTTCTTTCTCAGCAGATCTCTGGGATTTAGAATAAATTTCATGACTGACAAAATATTTCAGTCATAGCATAAGAACTATAAAAAACTTTGGAAACTGTTCCCAATCTAAATCTTGGTGTATTTAACCTTTTAGCTTAAAAATCAAGTATCTCATTAACGGTGGGATCAGCACTTCAAGATTTTTACTGTGGACCCTCCTATCCCACCAGCAGTTGCAATCATTTGTCATTCCATTTCAGCTCTTGCTTCCAGAAAATGAAACAACATAGTGGTAACAGAACCAAAGAGCAATGCCTCACCCAGCTGCAACCAGGCTTTCTCCTTGACTTACATCCCATCTGTTGGTGGACACACACTGCTGTCTTCCCCTTGCTCAAACAGCATCCAAGTGCTCCAAGCAAGGAGCCTGTTAAGCTGTTTTTCGCTCTAACCCAGGAGTTTTCTCACTGTTACTCTTTCAGTTCTTCAAAACTTGCACAGTTTTCCAGTCAGACTCTCAGCAGAACAGCAAATTAAATCTGTTCATGCATAGGAGGTAGGACTCAGCCCCATCACTGTGAGTTGTCTGGACAGTAGCAGGGAAAAGGAAAACCTCACGATCTGCTGTGACAGGGCTGATTTGCAATCTATCTCTGGCCATCCCACATCCAGGCTCCCAGTGCCATCTTCGGGCAGCACCTGTCAGTAGGCCCATGTCATAACCCCTCATATAAGATGATAAAGAGGATCTTAGGAAAAAGGATTTAATTCTACTAACAGCATGAGCTGTGCTTGCAAAGCCTTGAGCCTTAACCACAACCACAGGACGGGAATGCCTGCTCTGAGACCATCACTCATGATGGGGGACAGCAAACACCACTGATGTTCCATGGCTGTTACAGTTACGTCCCACTTACTGCAGTTTCTCACTTAAACATGACTGCTTCTGCTGAGCAGTAAAGTATCTATAGCAGAACCAATTCTGTTTAATGTACTATCTGAAAGAGAAACTGCTTTAACGCTTTGTAGATCATCACAACCAGTAGAAAGGATTAGCTGACTATTTGGTGAATGAGATGGATTAGGAGATGTGCTGGAATACAGCTATACTGGCTTACAACAGGCTGGGGCTTCTGAATCTCTGTTTTTTTAAACCAAAACCAACATACTCAGAACATGTAAGGACCAAATCCTGATTCTGTCACAAGTAGCAGCAGACATCTCTTCACCTGAACTCTCTCCAGGTATAGCAGAAGTCAGTTTGGCCAGTGCAACACTGTGCTGGCACTTACTTTGCTGATGATAACAGTAATTAAAACTCACTGTGTGATAAAAGGAAATAGCAACTCCCTTTCTACAACGAGATCCAGCCCAGAACTTCACAGCACACAAAGCTCTTTGAAAGATATTTTGAGGTCAACTGAGACATTTTAATTCACTTATAACACCTCTCTTCAGTGGCTGTCAGAAAAGTAGAAAGGTGAATAAATTGCCAAGGTTTTTTAACCACTGGCCCCATGGAGGAATTTCATGTCCATGCAATGCTGTCTTAAACCATCTCCTGGAGTATAAGCAGAGTTACTGGGTATTGACTTCCAGAACCATGTTAATATTGATGACAAGTTGTTTACCTCTCAAGCCTGGCAAACAAATGCCATCTCTCCCAGGACTGTGGGGTTTTAATGTCCAGACAGTGATGGGTTTATACATACATCAGCCAAGGTTCAGCTTACTGAAGGAAGGTGCTTGTTCTACTAAAGGAGTTGCTACCTGAGCAGCTTTTAACATACAAAGGTCAAATATCTCTCGAAGCATAGGCACAAAGCTTCTTAGATAAACAATGAGCAGGAAAAAGCTACAAACTCTTCTAAAAATAATCTATGAAACCAAAGTGAAGGATCAAGGGGTTTGCTGATAAGAATCTTTCTCAACAGCCTTCTTTTGGGTTAAAAATGAGTGTGACTGACCTTGAAACCCTTCTTAAAAAAGTTTCTCTTTTGAGAAGTCACCTAAAAACTGGCAGGTTCTGAAGCTTTAGTGTTCTGTAGTAACACCACCACCTCCACTCTCCAGACATAATTAAATTCAGATTAAAACTTTAAATAGCTGGAAGTGAAATCATGTATTTTGGGTTATTTCTACAATTCCTTTGGCAGCTCTGAACATGTAGGATGATGGAATGTTTAAACTATTAAGATTTAACTTTTTCCCTGAAGAGAGGGAAGTATGAGTTCAATGGCATTAAAGACCTGAAAAGATTTCAGTGCCATCACCACAGGTAGGTGAATATAGGTGGAACAGGTACACTACCACGTCCTAAACATACTTATCCTTTCAGTTAGTTAGTTCAGCCTGACAGTCTGTCAGGGTAACACATGCTGGTGTCTCTCCATGGACTGTTACCTGCCTTGTCCTGTGTTGTGTCCTACCACTGAGACAAGAAGTTCAATCTGGCAAGCAGAAAAGGTCAATCAATGGCCATAATGTTATGACATTATTAATGACTTAACGTTATGTGTGACAACTTACTCTGAGGTCTTGAGAGCAACTTCGGACAGGTAAGTTGTCCTCTGGTACTACAGGAAAGGGTGATAACTACCTGGAAATAGCTAAAAAATCCCAAATCCCCAAATTCCGCTCCAGCAAGAGCTATGAAGAAAGAATCATCGCCTGTGCCTGACTTCTCCTCATGTCATTTATCTGGGTCATACTTTATTTTTCCATTTCCTTGTGTAGATTTTGTGGTTACCTTCACATTGTATTTCACAGGGAGGAGAATCAGTGAGCTCCTGTTTTCCATGGGCTGCACAGTTCAACAACTGAAGGAGCAGTGCTCCCAGCATAGCAGGGCAGCTCTTCCTATTATCACACAGGAGACCCCACACCCTGAATAATTCTGCTTTATTTTATGCCTGGAGACATGCAATGGAAAGCAGATTTACTCTTCCAGAGTGTGGAACCTGTCATCACAAATTTCTTTTATCCTTTTTTTTAGCTCTTTTTTCTAGGAACCAAGGAGATGATAGATAAGAAACTTTTCTTTTGGGTAAGTTGTGGGTGTTTTTCTGACAGCCTCTGTGTCTTGTACACTTGTACCATTCTTAATGTAGATAAAAGTACAAATATTTTGCATAATTGCAAGGATGTTAACATTCATAGCGCCTGTGGCATCAGTTCTAATTTAGCAAAGTGAATCAGTTCCTTTTCCTAACAATTCATCAGTGCTGTGCCAAACAGAAAGGCTGCATTGTGCTTGGCTGTTACCACACTTGAACATTAGCAATTCTAATTGCAAAACTTCTTTAAGTGTTACTCTACTGGAAAAACCCAACTTTTTAAAAATACAGAAGTTTCTGCTCAAATCTCAGCTTTGACATAACACAGGCAGATACTGCAGCAGAAGAATCAGCTTATAGTCATAGGTGAAAGGGGTTGTGTGTTTCTCTCCTCACCATTTCCCTGTATCACTGGTCTGGTTTATGTGGTACATGGTACTCTAGACACCATTAGCCCAGCCAGGACATGCTAGCAGAGCAGAAAGTCTTTTCACCTCAAAATGAATTGAGGCAGCAGAGCAAATTCCTAGAAATCAGTGGGAAAATGCCTAGAAATCAGTGGAGGAAATCCTTAAAAGTAGTAGGAAAATACTGAGGAAGGAGAAGGAAAACTCTTAGAAAGCAGAGGGCAATTCCCTCACAGCAACACCCAAACCTCTGGAGAGCAACTGATTAATTCCTTCAACACAGCAGATTATTCATGGGAAAAAGTGGGGAAACCCTTAGAGGGTTTGATGTGAATTCCTAGAAAACTAAGGGTAAGTGCCTGGAAAGTACCATGTAAATTCCTAGAAAGTGGTGGGAAATAATCAAGAAGGCACCAGTAAAATTCCTAGAAAACAACAGGTGAATTTTTAATGAAATGAGTTAATTTTCTAGAGAAAACCCGAGTTGAAAACATCGATGCAATTTCTAGAAAACACTGGAAATTTTCCAAAAAAACCCCAAAACAAATAAACAAACAAAAAAATTCCTAGAATTTTCCTAGAAAGCACGGGGAGAAGTCACAGAAAACGGCAGAAATTTTCTTAGCAAGCACATGTTGAAAGGCTGTGAGAAAATTTACTACAAAGACACAAAAAAAATCTGATCTGAAAATCAGCTGGAAAAAGTCATAAAATGTAGCAGGAAACTGCCTAGAAAGCACCAGGAAGCTTCCAAGACAGATTCTAGCCCAAGGAATTGCTGGAAAGTCCTACATGAATTCCTAGGAAGACTTCAGATTGAGGAATTCCTGGAAAACCAGGGAAATTGCCCCAAACCGTTTAATGTAAAGATTCCTGTAAAGCAACTGTTATATTACTAGAAAGCCATGGGGACTAACAAGGAAGGATTTGTATAGAGGGATTCCTGGAAAGCTGTGGGAAATTCCTAGAAAAGATTTAGTTTAGTTTGAAACCCATAGGAGGGTATAGATGAGGATGTTCCTCAAAATCCCTTGTCCATTTTCCTTGGAGGTATTCTCCCTCAGGCATAGCACAACCTTATTCTCTCAGGATGTTCCAGCCACCCAACCACTGCAGTGAAGAAGCAGCCACAGCAAAGCATGTGGTTGCCTGTGACACAACAATTACTCTGCTGCGTAAGGACTCTCATCCTGGAGGCATTACGAACACTGCAGCAGGCCCTGGTGGCATCTGCTAAGTAGGGACAAATTTTGTGCTGGAAAACATAGGGTGGGACAGTGGAATCCTTATAAACAGCCATTGGGGAAGGAGAGTGCAAGAGCCGTCTGAGAGGCTTTTGTTGCTGCCTATATTAAATTAATTCAAGAAGCCCTTACAGTAACTCAAGCAGGAGAGAAAAGACCCACTCATCAGAACTTATCCTTTATGGAGAGCTGGTCTTATTCCTAATGAGGTTTCACTGTGTCGTGCAGCTAAACACGTTCCAAAAAAGCCTTGGCAGATGAGAGACTCAGCGTGAGCATGAGCTCCCACAGCAGGGTGCCCATCAGCTGCACGACCTGATTATGCCAATAATTAAAAAGACAGCATTAGGCACAGCCGGACATCCTGGGAGTCAGGCAGGTTACAGCTGTGGGTGCAGACAATTCTAATCTCTTCCCTGTCTTATCCTGCTTCCCTATGTTTGTGCCTCTAGTCTTTCCTTTTCCTTACTTTGTTCTTTCATTTCAAATCCTGGAGGAATAACAGGCATCATAAGGTGGTGAGGTTGTAAGGGCTGCTTTATGGCATGAAGTCACACAGGATCTGGCTTGAGCCTGGTGCAATTCAGAACAATCTTGAAGTAGTCTCTAAGAGCCATCTGGGAGCTGTTCGGTAACAGCTACGGTCTGGTCACACCAGTTCTGCCCTCAAATTGCCTTCTGTCACATCTGGTCATTACAATCAATTCCTTAACCTTGATGATTTCTCTGATTCTGATGGAATGTCCAAGCTGCTGCTGAAGAAAGTGTTAGACACTGCACAAAAGGACCAAAGACTTAGACTGTCAGGTCATAAGCAAGCCTGATTCCTGCTCCAGAGATGGGCATGGAAGGAGAGAAGGGATGATTGCACCAAGCCAACAGACAGCACCTGCCCTCTGCCACCACTCTATGACTCTTTCTCTAGCTCAAGTGCCACACATTGCTCTGATTTTATGCTTCCATGTTATACCCTGTGGCTCGATGTTTGGTTTATGCAGGGGGGAATTGTGTGTATATTCATATATAAATTGAAAATGTGTTAAACCTGTCAGTTATCCTGGTTTATGTACATGTTTTATTTCTCCTTCATATTCAGCTCTTTCTCAGATTTCACATATTTTGTGTTCTTTATATGAAAATTAATTAAAAAATCGGATCATCATGAAGGACTTCATTTCCTTAAGCTAGCAGTGGTGAGAAAAAATCCCTTGTGCTTTTTGTCACTTCAGTTTCAATCAGTCGAAAGTAAATTTCCATCACCTCAGTCCATATACTTTTCCTCTCTGTTTACTCTTGCTGTACTGCATGGATTCAAGCTAAACTGCAGGAAGATCTTTACAGGCTTTTTAGATTAGTGCACATGGTGTTGCACACAGGCAGGAAATACATCTCTTCTGTACCCTCCTGCTACCTGCCCAGGGTAGCCACTGAATGGCATTTCATATGCCTTATTTCCCATTTGGATTTATATAACTTCTATTTACAGCCTTGGAAATTTACTTATGCTATTTCCTTCAGGTTAAAAAACTATTCTGCCTGCTATTGGTACTTACAGGCTGTGGCTGGGTCACCTTTTAACCTTCCCTTGCACAAATCCCCCAATGTCTTAGCTTCTTCAGCCCAACATGTTTATATCTTCAAGATTTCTTGTTATTTTTTAACCTGTTATGTTTTGATGGACAGTTTTGGGCTTGTGGAACCAGCTTAAAATACTGTGTCCCTTTGCTGACTTATTGGGGATGGTGGCAAGAGGTCCTACCAGCTCCCTCCTCCTACCTGAACACTACCTGTTACCAGCTTCCTCCCTCCAGCTGCCCCAACATAGGTCACAAGGGAAAACAAAGCTTCATATAGATTTTAAGAAATGGGAGAAATCTGACTGCCCAGATTGTGCCAGGGAAATCTGAACTTGGCCATCCTATAGACATCACCCATGTGATGAGGACCTTGTGTGACACACCTCCAGCACATCAAGCTGGAGGAGAGGAAGGAACTCCGTGGCACTAAAAGAGGGCTAATTCTCATTGTGTCCTTAGGGAAGCTAATACAAACCTGCTGGCATGCATTCTGCAGGACTGGTGCTGTGGAGTGCTGCTCCTCCAAGTCAGGGTGCAAAGGATGAACATTAAATCTGAAAGGGTCTCTAGAATGGAGCCCTGAGTGCCAGGCTGCTGCTGCTCAGTGTCGGCCTGTTCTGAAGTCCCAAGCCAGCCAAGCACACACTGTGTTTGTGCAAACACTGTGGAATTCATCTGCTTTTTCTGCCTGAAGCTTGCTGGTTTTGCCAAAAAGACTTTTCTGATTCCTCTCCACACCTCTTCCCCCATATCCATTACATGCAAGTTATTTGCTCTCAGTAATTGAGAAGGGATGGGCAGAGCAAGCAAGTCACTCACATTTTGTTCAAAATCCTTTTTGTGCCCTTCTGGTTTAGTTAAATTTGGTCAGGCTTTTCTGCTGCCCTTTGGACCATAGCAAATAGCTCACTTCAGATTTGGGATGGTGAAAAGAGAAGGAACAGTAGTGCCACCTACAGCAGACAGACTAAAATGTAAGTCTCCTCCAGCCTCAGGGATCCAGGTCTGCAGGTTGAGTACCAAGCAGCAATTTCCATTTGGTTCCTGTATAGCTCTGACTTTCAGGAAAACCATCCTATGCAAAGATATCGAGCTCAGTGGTTTTTAAAGTGGGACTCTGCATTGCTGTTTTCCTAAATCCCTGGCTGAATGAAGGCATCTTCATTCTGCTGGCAATGAGCTCCAGCCAGCTGCGTGCATGCAGGCTTTGGATGGTGCAAGCCCAGACCCGTCGTGGCTTTGCCAGTGTCCAGCTGTGCTCAGACAGGCAGCACACTGCAGACAGCATGGCTGTAGCAGCTTTTGAGTGAGCAGAGTCCCAGGGCTTCAATCCCTGCAGCTGGATCATCCCTGCTTCCAGCAGCTGTGAGGAAACAACAGGCTTCCAATGGTACTGTGAAGACCATCACTCCTGAATAATTTCACAGTGGAGTGACAATGAGACTGACAACGAGAAACCTTCCCACAACACTTCCCATCCCCAGCCCCCTGCTCGTTGGGCTCATTGTCCCCTTAGATCTCATTTGGCTTTTTTCCCATCAAGATCTTCTCATTGTTCAAACAGAGCAGGGCTAAGATTAAGACCCAATGCTGTTCCTTCTGTACTGGCTTGTAGGACTGTTAAGTTTGACCCAGGGCTTTCAGAAGTATAAGCAGTGGCTGCACTTGGAGCTGCTACTGCCTTAAAGCTTTGTTTAATATCAATTTGCTAATGTTAATCTTTCTAATTTAGTGAAAATAGACTTACACGGCAGCACCTTAGTTTTCAATCAATCAGCAGGCAATTAATGGACAATCACTGTTATACTCTGTAGTCATAGGTAGCATAGGAGAGCATAACACAGCCACAGTAAGAAAAGATACCAGCCTGACCAGATCTTACACATACACAGGTGCAGCCTTTTCTTCCCTTTTTTTTCTTGCCCTTCGTTGCCTTGCTTTGCCCATCCATTTCATTAAAGGTCAGACCTTCTCTGGACATTTGCTCACTAATGATTTTTCATTAAAGAAAACCACATTCCATCCCATAAACATCTTGGGTAACATCTGTCTTCTATTCTGAAAATGTCAAGATTGGGTACTCCAACCGCCTCAGCAGCAGTGTGGTATGGCTTTTCATTCCAGGATTTATTTGGCATTATGGAAAAGATCAAATGTTTCAACTAACCAGCCAAAAAAACACATAATCCAACAATACAGCTTTGTGGGACATGAACCTTGCTCTTTAAAGCTCACTTTGCAACAGGAACAGGTATTCAAAGAACAGAATTTCCCAGGTTTGACAATCCCACATTAGCCCATGCTACTAACAAGGGGAGCAAAACCATCCTGCTGAAAGACAGGATCACTGCGTGAGGGAGGACACAAATCTTGTCCAACCACTGTTCTAGTTCAGGTTCATAAAAGAAGAGCCAAACAGACATAAGTCTTTACAGAGTCACTGAGGTCAATAACACAGTACTTGCTTACCCTTATGTGGGAGATCAGGTCAGAAATATGGAATCCAAGAGGACATTAAGTCCATTTTTTCTTTTATTACAGGACCTAATAGACCAGCATTTGTCGGGTGATGGCATAACCTGCTGTCAGAATGCTCCTTCAGCTTGTTCCAATGAATTTGTAATTAGAAAACTTTCCGTAATAGCCAACAAAACCTACTGCAAATTAAACTAATTTGTTTTTCCTCTTTCCTGAAAGGATCAGAAGAACCCATCTAAAGGGTGGCCCTTTTTTATGTACTGGAGGACTCAAGGTATACAGCTGGGTCCCTAAGATGACTCTTTTAAGTTCTTAACATGCCTTCCCAGCATGTGTATGGCTTTAAATGTGCCTTCCTCAGAAGCAATTCAAACAGAAAATTGCCTTGCCTACTTCACACAGATGCAGAAAGGAAGACAGCGAAAAAATACCTGAAGTGCTGCAAAAAAGGCTGCACAAGAATGCCAGTGGAATGAAAAAACACCACCAAAGTCTCTGCAGATTAGTGGAGCATATCTGCAGAGCTGCTTTTTCTCTGAAAGCTTGTAAGCAATCTTATGAACACCCACTATGCTGGAGTGGATGTGTGAATCCTGTTCCACACTGGATCCTCCCAGACAGGAGGTGTTCAGCAGGAGGAGGATGGAGGATGAAGGCTGGTGGCTACTGCAGTGTGTGCCTTCATGGATCTTTTCCTATTTCTTGTTCATGAGTTGTAGCACACAGATACTGCAACGGCAGCCTGGAAGAGACCCAGCTCCCTCTGCCATGCAACCAGAAACCTGGCATAGAGGGAATTTGGTGTGC
This sequence comes from Coracopsis vasa, assembly GCA_026283785.1. Lineage (NCBI taxonomy): Eukaryota > Metazoa > Chordata > Aves > Psittaciformes > Psittacidae > Coracopsis > Coracopsis vasa. The sequence continues at coordinate 34,926 of JANHGB010048217.1, forward strand.
TCTTGTGTTTATGAGCAGCAGCATGAGTGGGAAGCTCTTAGCAAATGAGCAAGTAGACATATTACCAGTCATGTTGAGACAGAACATAACCATCTGCGCTGGCTCCTCCATGTCCAGTTTGATCACCCTGATTTCCCATTGAACAGGACTTTACTCCAGCATCAATGACTCAGTTAAACCTGCAAAACAGACAGGATCTGGCCCTAGACAGGGAAAACAAGCCAAAAAGGAACAGAAGCATAAGAGTGCTCTCGCAGCAGAAATTAAATCTCTGTCCCTCACCTCTTATCAAACTTAATTATCTTGAAGAGATGAAGAGGAAACGCTGGGATGGGTCTGGCAGCCTCCTGTTGGAGCTGACTCCCTGAGCCTGTCCTCACTGAGTGTAAACTGCTGGAAGACCAGAATTGCTTAGGTACACACTGGAGCCCTGTGCTGGCATACAGTGCTGCATGCTCTGCACTTCAGCAGTCTGAAGCTGATCGCAGCACTGAGCCCTGGCTGCTTCCTGAACTCATTTAAGAGGGTTCCTGGGCCCAAGAGTGCTTGTGCACTATTCAAGAAGATAGGTGGACTCTGGAGCAAACAGACAGAGGCAGAAACAATTGACCTTGAGGAGAGGCACTCTGTCACCTGCGGTGAGGTCACGGCGGGCTCTGTCCCCCTTAAGACTAAAACTCAATACATAATGCCTTCCCCACCTACTCCATATGTTGACAGTTTTCCTCCCAGAAAGGTAGACTGGAGAAAAACAGGAGCTTTCCATTTGCTGATTGCAGCAACAAACAAAATCTTTGTTAGAAGCGAAAACCAGGGAGTTTTATATCCGCAATGTGTGAGTGACTGGCTTTTTTAAATCTGAAACGTTACCTTTAACTGGTACTAATCGAGTTACTTCCCTGGAACTAAGATGTAAGTTTGCTATAAATCTTTCAAATGCTCCTGAAAAATATTTATGCTACTGCTTTTTCCATGTAAGCCATCACTCTCAACTGAGTCATTATGGTGTGGATGTAATCTGAGAAGTCAATGCTGCTCTTTCGAGGGATGGATGAGTATGCATTTATCTTTCATTGTAGTTGTAGAAAACAGTGGAAAAGTAAGAGGAATAGATGTATTTATACAGACTTTGCTGCCAGAAAATGGCAAACTCATCTCTCTGACTTTGGGATTATTCTGTCTCCTTTCAGAGTCTTTGTTTTAACCAAAGTTATTAGCCAGCTCAGTGGCTCATATGAGCCAGAAATATCAGCAAAATAACTCCCTGATTGACCCTCTCTTTCTTTGCATTATTCATGCATCTTTCTTGGAATCCTTTACCTTCCACGGTGCTGAAATGCCACCCTCTGCATGAATTAGATAGTTACACTCTGGAGCTGATGATTGAATTATCTCACAATACCAACCTAAAGAGATTTAAATTAAGCAAAATATGTTGCTGCTTGTTATTCTGAACAAAAGGGATAAGGCTCCTGAATTTTCAACCACATTAAAGTGAAGAATCAAATTAATCAGGACTTGGATGAAGTGGAAGGTTCTTGATCAAATGATTTATTATAAAGTTCCCATGTGAATTAAACCTTTAGATTGAAGAAACAGCTACACTTGGTTTACCCAAAATAAGAGTTTGTGTCTGTCTAGCGTTGTCCACCTGCAGTGCTGGCTAGTGGAAACATAGCAAAAGGGTGTCACCTAATGGCCAAACATTTGCAAGTAACTCCTCTGTCCCTCCTTATCACCCTGGCCATCATTCCTGGCATTATTATGTTACACCGTGTCCTGTTCTGCACGATGCAAACCGAAAGACACTGTCTTTCCTTTCACAGATTCTTTTTTGCCTATACATCTGAAATCAAACCAACTATTATATTCTTTTCTCCTCTGTCCTGCATGCCACATAGTCTAAATGTATGCAGAACACAAAGCTCAGCTCTTCTCAGACCCAGCCTACATGGCATTACCAGTGCCACCTGGTAAATGCCACCTCTGAGCATCCAAAGAGGATGGTCTCCAGCCCATTCTGGTTTAGTGCTTATGGCATGAGCAAGACACTTCTGTGATCACTCAATATATTTTTCTCTCCTCCTCATGAGCACTCTCCTCTAATGTATTAGTGGCTATTGCTGCATTGAAGTCTTCTGAATTGTATGAACCAACACAGCCTTCTTGCCCTCACAACTGTCAAGCAAGGGTGTGATGACAGCCAAACACTTCAAAGAAAGGTACAAAACCACCTCAGCAGTCATTTGCTGGATAACCCAGTTCCAGGGAGATTTCCTCCTAACCTCCCATAAGTAAAAGTGATTTATATCCAGAACAAGACTTTATCCCTTCAGCACTGAAGAAAAGGAAAGGCAAAGCCAAACCTACCTTCACTATCCCAGCAACATGCATCAAATTGCCAGCTCTGCAACTGCAAAATGAGATCTGAGGGGGTTCTGTTGCTTAATGTTCCCTAATCTGCACTGAAAGGGCAATGAAGATATGCTGTAACAAAGCCTAAATGACATGTTCCCATTTCTTGGTGCAGTTTTTGCTGGAGGTAGTTTTCACAGTAATCTAAATATTAAATGCTTCAGCAGCCCATTCCTAGGAGAAGGTCAGTTCCAGAGGGGAAAGTAGACACTGAATTCATCCTATCAATGTTTTATAACAAATGAAAGATTTTCAAATATAAGTCCCATACATAGCTTCTGAAACTATGATGCTCTCATTCTTCTGTGTCCAGAAACTATCATATCTTTGCAGAAAGTGGCTTTAGACAGAAAGTAATATATTTTGTCCTTGCTTGGAGGTCACTAAACCCATGAAATTCACCCAGCTATACTAGCATAATACAAGAATCTCACAAATCTATGATTTAAGGGCTAAATTATGCTACCTTTATTCAATGGGATTCTACTCCTGTGACCAACTTCTTATTAACCTCGCCTGCGGTACTGTTGTTTTGGATAAGCAAATGCACATAGGTTGGAAAAAATGCTGGGCAGAGATTGTCTTTTCATTTATATTCATTTGCAGACCTACAGAGCAACAGCATGACCAGGGCTTGTTAGCAACACAGCAACATCAGGAAGAGTGGGAAGAAAGAGGGAAGGTCAGGAAGCCAAAGAGGCCAAGAAAGAGAATATGAGACACCTTTTCAGGTGCCTACATGTCACTCTAGTGGGCCCAGCACAGCCCTTCCTATCAGGTCCCTGTAACTCACTTCCTTCCCATTTCCACCCTTGCCAAGTGCTACACATTGAGAACTTCCTATTTTAATCACTTAGTCCTCTTTTTCAGCACATATCATCTCATTAACAGAAAATGCCTTTATCAAGTAAAATGTGAAACGCAGCACTAAGTTGTTCAAATGGAAATAGACAGGTTTCCTTCTTCCCTCCTCCAATCTTGTAGTACCCATATTCAAATAATTCTTGTATATATGCACATATCTGGCTGGTCTCAATCTTTAATTAACTGTATTTGTATGGAATCTCAATTTTGTCATAGGAAAGTAACATTTAATGTAGTTTAATGTTCACCAGCCTTTCATGACGGAGATGGATGAAACAACACCTGATTAATTTTATCCATTAGTTCTCTATTAATTTATGTCCTGAAGAGGGGGGAGAGGAAATGCATTTAATTCCCAATTCCTTCTCACAGTTCGTCTATTTTGGGTTTTTAGAAGTGGGCCAAGAACATAAATGATTATTTTTTGTGATCTCTGACCTGGACCCTGCCAGCCTGCCCTGACCCTCGTCAGGAGAGCTTGCCTTGCAATAAGAGACCAAAGGGCTTCCGCTTATTTGATTTTACCAGGAGAAGGTTAAGAGGTCACTAAAGTATCCACATGATTTTCTATTAAGAAAGAGCTCTTTAATCTAGCAGACAGGGGCAGAATAAGACCCAATGGCTGAAAGCTGAAACTGGATCAATCCAAGCTAAGTATAGGGAGACATTTTCTAATTGTTTTTTTGTTCTGGAAACCAAAGAGAGTAATTAACCATGGGAACATCTTCCATTAGTGCCTGATAGATCTTCTATCACAGGAAGTATCTGAATTGAAGACTGGGGACATATCCAGCTCAGTCACACAGGAGCACGCAAAAGGAAGAAGGTGAATTTTACTCCCAACTGTGCCACTGGCGAGACAAACCCAGGATGCTGGTTCAACTGTGGTGCCAATGGCTTTCTTTAAAAGCATATTAAGAAACTGAACTGGCTGAAAAGGAGAAGCAGAAAACAATTTCAGATTTAGAAAAGTAAGACTCAGTGGGACATTTTAAAGGTCAAATTTGTTTATCAGAAAAGTCAAAGCCAGTCGGTATTGGAAATAAGTGTTTCTATAGGGAAGAAGTATTGGTGCTGGATGAAGAATGTCTGTAATGCATGTCTGTAGGATGCAGTCAAAGCAGACAGGAAACAAGAAGAGGTCTCAGACTAATCCTGGTGGAGTTTCCACCTCCCTGATCAGTATCTCCAAAGCACAACCAACTGCATCTCTGGAAGACGGTTTAGTTCCGATCCCACTCTTCTCACAGGAGAACTGAGTCAAAGCTCATCTTAGTACAGCAGCAACAGGCATACACACAAGATGCCACCCACAGCCCTGGAAATAAGAATGGCATTTGCTGGGAGCTCAACCCTGGTACACCAACACCTGCATTGCTCTTTTGGGGTGCAGCCCTTCTCGGATGAATGGGAGCAACAGTTTAAATAGGGGTGGCAGAAATTGTCACTGCACAGCATGAGCTCATTTCTGCTCTGCTTAGGGATTTTGTGCAACACCACTCTTACAAGCCTGGGAACATCAATGTAAGGTTTCATCACCGCTGGGGCTGATACGCATTCTATGACATTTTAAAGTCTTAAAAGCCCATCTCAACTAATGAGAGGCAGCAAGTGGGTCATGCCCAGAGAGACATAGCACAGTCTCTCTTCAGAGGGACCAGTCGTTGGGAAAGACAAGGGCTGTGCAAGCCTGCAGCTGGAGAACTCGTCGCCCATCTGTGTCCCTGTCTGCGCTAGCAATGCCAGCCCACATCTACACTCAGTCCAAGGAGAAGCACAGCACAGGGCTTGCTGTTTGCTACAGTGACTTGCTCATCACTAGGAAGCATTGGCATTTCACCAAGGCATTTCACTCCAGTGGTTGAAGGGTAGCCTAGAGGTCTGTGATGGCAGAAGAGAGCTTTCTGCTCTCTATTGTTCTGTGTGAATTCCTATGGAATGACACTTTAAAGACAGTTTCTATCATTTGGAAAGTCAGAGGAGACTAAAACAATTCCTGATAACATTTTGCAGGTAATAAAATGGAAAGAAAATACACAAATGAGTTAGCTTTGGATCAAGCAGAATATAATCAGATAATGGACCAGTAGGATACTATTATTAAGAAAAAAAAATAAGGTACCATCATTAAATAGATAGAAAGGAGTCAACCACGGTAACAAATGCCACTAAATACCAAAGAGAGTCAGGAGACAGCTAAATAATGTATTGCAATATCAGATACACACTTGATGACCCAATGCTGCAACACAAAATGGAAATGAATCAATGCAAACTAATGAGAGAGACTAATACATAGATTAGTGAGGACAGAGATGGATTTCTGATCCAGGATTTTCCCCAAAAGACGGCTATGTGCTCTAAAAGCTATAAATCTTTAATCAGTTCATCAAGTAGCTCACTTATTCCTGTGTGCATACGTTCAGGGCTCGATGAAAGTACCTTCTGTATCTGAAATCTAGGCATGGCAGTTTCTGGGGTTGAGTAACGGTGCTTGGCTACTGAAGTGGATCCAGATCCTGCAGTTAAGGGCTTGGAAGATGGGCATTGCAGAGAGATTAGTAGCTGCCTTGGAGAAGATTCAGCCAAAGCTCAACCATCCAGAGGGATGATCCACCTTCTAGCAGGCAAAAGGGGCACAGGATCTACATGGTTATAAGCTACTTGCTCATACATTCACAAAGAAGGAAAAGGACTTTGTTCCTCGTCCAAAAGCTTATTTTCATGGTTGAATGGCTGTTCAATGGAAAATGAAAAGCAAAGCAATGGTGGGATAAGGTCCAGAGCCCAGATCTCCTTTTCAATGAATCCAGCTCCTTTCTCACAGTACTTTCTCCCTCTCTGCCATCACTGGGACCCAAATCTTTGTTTGTTTTCATTATCCTAGCTCCAGGCAATGGAGAAAAGTATCTCTGCTCCAGAGCAGCTATGTTTTGGGAGAAGTGGGGTTAGATTCCCTCAGGAGAAGGGTGCAAATGAATTCCTGATTTCTAATGCTGTAACTCACAGGTTAGTTTATAAAGAAAAGATTTTCCCTCAGCACCTCTCCTTCCTCTGGTCATGCCTTAAAAGAAAGCAGCAGCAATTAGATTTTATAGGAAACTTGGGATCAAGGCACAGTATCACCCCGGGAGCAAGTTGCAGGCTGAGCCTCTTGGAGGTGATGGCCAGCCTCATACCTCATGTCTGGATCTCAGAGGGGTTCAGAGATGATGCAGCAGGAGGAAAGCAGCTGAATCTGTTAAGACTGTGGGTTTTATTAACCCACAAGTAGATGCGCCAAGAAGTAAAATTCTCTGATGGTTGGAGGGATTAAATGTGGGAAAACAACACTGATAGATCTTTGTATGTGGTGACAGCTTGGGTGAGGAGGAGGCACAGAAAACTTTGGATCTAAGTTTCTAGCTTGTTTTGACCCCATTTCTGCCTCAGATGTGGGTTTTTTAGAAAAGCTTCTTGAAGTCAGGAGATTTGTATCTTATTTCCAAATGGAAGAGACTTTGCTGAAAATGGCACAGATTTTACGAGCTCAATACAATCTATGAGTAAATAGGAGATGTTTAAATCTAGTTCTACATAAATAGCCCCAGCAGGAAAGTTCTGGAGCCTTGCTAAAAAAATGATCAATTTTTAATGCACCTCCATCAGAAAATGTAACATCAGCCAAGGAGATCTCAAATCCTTCCTGCAGAGGGTAGAAAAGTTAACCCACGGCACACACCAGCATACATATGGGCAGACTCCCTAGCTATATTTAGAAAGATTCATCCCAGCCTTCCCTGAAGTGAGGTCCACATTCAGGACCAATATTATACACAGTTAAGAGACCACAGTTTGGAAAGTGATCTTCCAAATTATGAAGCAGCTGGGTTGTGAAGTACAAATGCAGCAATCACTGCTGTTCAGGCAGAGGAAGGCACAGGACCAGGGCATCAACCTGGTCTCCTGGGATCATGTCATTAGGTGCTGGACCCAAACTCCAGACTTCCAGAGGAAAGATACCAAACGCAGTAGTAATTTGGGAAGTTTATACACATATGTTTATATAGAGGAAATGTGTTACCCTACCAAACATTCAGTCAAAGCCCCTTAGGTTTTCACAGTGAGAGCCTTGCACTTGCTCTGTGGCAGGAGATGTTCCATTATTACCAAGCAACTTTATGACCATCTGAAAACTCTCTGATCTTTATCACTTGAACTTGCACCTATTTATTTCAAGAAAGAAACAGGGAAGATACTAGCTTGAAAGATGGCTTTTACTACCTTGAGCCAAGATTCCCGTGATACTCACCTTTTAACAGCCTTTCTCCTTCCCCTGTTTTCAATTAACAGCTCTACACTGAATATCGCAGTGTGTCAGCTAATGCAAAGACTAAATCCTTTCCTAGACCTTTTAAAACTGTTCTCTCAGGCTCCCTGATTTCTGAGGGCTTCGAACAAACAGTTCCAGAAAGGAAAAGGAAAATCAAGTGAATTGGTTGTTGCAGTCCATAGAATTTCTTTCAAGCTACTGGTGCTGCTGCTGCTCACTTCTGTGGAAGAGGAGCTGTCACATTACAGTGGACTTCTTCCAGGCAGATCACTTTTGGCTTCTTATTTCTTTGTGGGTAGATGGGAATTTCTCAAGACTAAAAGTAGGGTGTGTGTAGATGCCTTTCTATCGCACACAACCTGGGAGAGGCGAGACTTTGCCAGAAGGAACTATAGAATTTTTCCAGTTTCTTTCAAGAAAGCTTCTGAAAGTCTAAAAAGGAACCATAAAATCTGATGCTCTTCATTTTTCAAGTGATGACCAAATGAAGATGTACTCCAGTAACTGAGACGTCCAAAGAGTTGGTGAGAAATACAGGGTTTAAAGAGAATCCACAGCTTTGGGAACATGAAATGAGCTAAAGCAAACTAAAAACATTTTTAAATGTGTAAAATTTGAGAAACTGCTAAAAGTGCACCCAGGTTGTCTGAATTATGTTATCAGTTTTCAAGAGAGACCTGGAATAGAGTAGTTGGATATGGGGAAAAGGCTTTTGGCTTGGATTTGCTTTTCTTTATTGTTTTGGTTGGGTTTTTTTTTACTTTAAAATAGGGTTTATATAGAGAGATATATATTTCAAATATTGTACCTGATCTTTCAGCCATGACATTCCAGATTAATTTTTAATTCTCTCAGGAAGGGGAAAATAAGAATAAATAAATAATGGCTGAGGAAGAAAACAAAACACACCTAAATCAGTGCCGACTCTGCAAAAACCCGCTGTATAGAGTAAAAATCCAATCCCAAACCTAAAAAGCCAAGTTCACCATGGATCATAAGACCTTGTGTCCTACACTGCAGCTTTCCATGTTGAGTATCCCTTAAAAATTCCAACTAATAGCACACTCTCCTTGAATTTTGCAGTAGCATCATACGCAGAGCCCCAGACATTAGAAATACTGTCTCGGGCAAATTGCTATGAAATAAGATCACACTGCACAACATCATAGCTTATAAACAGGAAAACCTGAATTCTTAGCAAAGCCTGGGATTTCTTCAAAGCACCCATGGACACACAGGAAGGCCTACACACATTTGATGCTCTGTTCCTAGAAATAGCTTTGCTAGAAAATACTGCTATTCCCTGCATCCAGGCTTGCAGAGGCCCAACTCTGAAGACTGCTCAAAGGAAAATAGCAATGTTAAAATCAGGTCTTGCTTCCAATTCTATTATTGTTCGCTTCCAGATGAGGAAAGGTACTAAAAAGTCACTTTGGATGTCGCCTTTAATGTACATCCAACATTCCCTGGAGTTTAACTGGTCATTTTCTCACTGTAACTACTGATAGCACCTCACAGGGGCAAAGCATGACCACCTCTCCCATTCCCTGGAGTTTAACCGGCCATTTCCTCACTGTAACTACTGATAGCACCGCACAGGGGCAAGGCATGACCACCTCTCCCATTGCAAATCGACATTTGTTATTAATTTCCCTGTTAAAGGAGACTTTAGAAATTTCTCTGAAAAAGTGGGAACAGAAAATAAGCAAGAGGAACCCATCAGCACCAGCCAAGGAGCTGGAAGAAGTCCACTGTAATGTGACAGCTCCTCCTCCACAGATATAGATTAGATACAGATATAGATAGATGATATAGATAGAGATAGAGATAGAGATAGATAGATATATGTGTCTATATACACCTGTATACTTATATGGTTTACTACAATTTGCCCCGTCCTTGGGACATTTCCCTTTCCAATAGCAGGGGATGGATCCCTCCCACCTCCCTCTCTCTTCCAGCACATCACTTTAACCTGCCAAAACCTGTTTGCTCCATTTTACGTAACTTCATTGGTCCGACTTCCCAACTGGTTAACAGCCTTTATCAGCAAATAAAAGCCTCCAGCAGCAGATGAGCAAAGTGATTGAGAAAGCCATAAAATCTGAAAGGAGAAAGCTGTCTGTAGTTAAAACAAACCTCAGCTCCTGCTCCCCAGCAAATTCCCCCAGTAAATGCAGAGAACTAGCAGGTTTATTACCCTCCCTTTGATTGTATGTCATTATTACAGCATTGTTTTCCCACACACCAATTCCTTCTTAGCTCCCACTTACAATAAAGAACAGAGATTTGGGTTCTTTTTTAAGATTAATAGACACAACTGCCCTCATAGTCTAAACTTGTGAAGTGGCTGAATATCACTCTTGAAATCCCAAATTCAAAGCCTTGACAGCTATCTGCTGGGGCTGGAAGTCAGCTAAGTCATGGATTACATTAGGGCTGCACGAAGGAAAAGGGTTGGGAATAGACTGGTGGAGAAATGAGACCTGTTGAAGGCTTCATAAAGAAACTCCAAAACTTGCAAGCATTTTTAATACAAAGAAACAAACAGCCAAAGTAAAAACAGTTTCCTTAGAAGTTTTCAAAAGAAAAAAATCATGACATTTGGCACAGAATGCATTAAGACAGAACTTGTGCTCTATTTGGAAGACAAACAGGAATCACTACCCAAATCAAAGCATGAAATCATTGCTCCAGTACAACAATTCATTCACATGGGAGCAAACCTTCCCTTGGGATTTGATTGGGAAGTGTTTGGGCTGGAGTGGCTGGGACATGCAAGATGAGGGTGAGAAGCTCCAGCACTGTGCACAGGCTGCACGAATAAGCACAGGAGGGACCAGTTCCCAGCTAGAGATGCCAAGGAGGTGTGGAAAAAGGGCCTTTTGTCTGGGAAAACACAAAGCAAGCAAACAAAAAAACCTCATCAAACTTGGTTACTTTCTTTTGCAAGGGACAGTTTGCAAGCAAATGCTTGCAAGCAAGCGTTGACATTTGGTGTTCAGTTTCAATGTGGCCATGTACCTGGCCAATTCCCATTACAGGGCAAGCTGGGACCATTTTGGAGAGACAGACAAGTGACAGTAAGTCTAATATGACCATCACTAGAAGACATTGAAGGCTGTTGGGGCACAAAAGAAGAAACACTCCCCCATGGAGAAGCAGCAAGTCAACAGGCTCCATGAGCTCCTTTGCCAACACAGAAATTCATCGCTTTAGCTCTAGTTGTGATGTCTGGATTTAGTATTCATTGCCATGTCACTGATCCTCATGAATTCCTCCCATCTGCATGTCTCTCTCTCATCCATTTCTATCAGCATCCCACTATAATTTATTATTAGTTAAGGATTAATAGACACTTGGAAGTATAATGTTACATTTTTCTCTTCTGGTGCTGTGAAGCATTTCGTGCAGCAGATCAAGCATTAAATCTGTCATGTAAACACATTATTTTGTCATGTAATGTATTATGATCACACACTACCAGGAAAATGAAGAGCACTTAGTGGTTCGTGTTTGATGTGTACTGTCAACAAAACTCAGGAAGAATTTATGAGGTGTTGTAGTTTAATGAGTACCTGTTTAATAGGGTTTGCCATATCATTCAAAAATGTGGCTTTAAAGGAGACATGTGATACAATGAATTTCGATGTGAATTATAAAACCCAATCTAGATCTCCAGGCTTCTACACAGCAAAGATAATAAGTTCCAGGGAGCTGTTTATAAGCAGTAAATCATGACCTTTTCTAGTTTTCTCTTGGAATATTCCTCTCTCCTTCATCAGGTTTTATGAAACTGCAGGGATCATTTCTGAATGTGTCATCCAGTATCTTTGTATTATGGTAGAATAACTCAGCTATAGACAGGAGATGAATGAATTAGAGTGAAGAACAAGTTGATAAACATGAACTCTACCAAGCACCCAGCCACTGACAAGCCTGGCAAAGTTTAAAGGTAAAGAAAAAACAGAGTCTGTTAATGGCTTGGGAAAGCTTCAGTGAGTTGGTTTCTAGGAGGAATCACAAGCAAGCGGACTCGTAGCAAAAGCTCCCCACATCCGGCCAGAGGTATCACAGCAGCAGCACAGCAAAGGCACAAATCTGAACACAGATTGAATTTCTTCTTCCTTTCCTATCCAGGATGCTGCTGGGAGCACCTCCTGCAAACCTAAGCAGTGTGATATGATAATACAAAACCCAGTGAGAAGCCTGAAGACAAAACCCAGCCCTGTCAATAGCCCACAGAAGAACCAGCCAAGCAGTGCTTATGCTGCAGAAAGGGAGGCCCTGCAGCTTCCCAGCATCTTCCTTCCAGTATCAGAATTGATTTGAACTTTTCCAATAACACTGCTGTTAGAGGATCTCCCTGGGCTTCATAACCCATACATCCAAGTTGGGCACCTCTCAATAAGCTTAATAAACCAGCTCTGTTTCTTTTCAACACTGGAGGGGTTTTGTTCCCTGTGAAGTCTGTCTGAAGGAGGCAACCATAGCAGAGCAGACGATCAGGGAAAGCAAAGGCTCACAGTCATCACCTAGATACATCCCCAGCTCATTCAGCTGTGGCCCTGTGTTCCCCATAGAAGTGCTTAAGCACTGGTCCAGCTAGGACAGAGCCTGCATGTCTGACAAGTCAGTGAGGTTTTATACACCCAGGACATTTTCTCTAACAGTGCTATTTAGCCTAACTGTACTTTCAAAACCACATTACAAACAAAGTCTTATACAGAGTCCCTGTGATACAGGTCGAGAGTCTTGCACATAGTTAGCAATGTCCGGCTGAGTTCTGAGGTTCTTCACAAAACAGCATCCCCCACCTTCCCTTAGGTGGGCTGGGTCACTTTCTGGACCAGTCCTGTCCTCCTTCCCTCAAATATGGAGGGAACAAAGGTAACCGCACACCAAGTGATGAAGTCAGAGCTCCACTTAATCTCATGGTACACAGTTCACAGCACAGAGTCTTAAAAACCTCTCTTCAGAGGGCTTTGGTTAGAACTCATCCAGACCTGATGCAATTAAATGCTCTAAGTCATTAATACTAACAAGATTTACTGCTCCCCATTTAAAACTGATTTGCATTTTTATGCATTCTTTTAGCATGGATCATCACGAATTTCTTTGGTATTCATGAGGTTGCAATTTGTGTATTTCCATAATTACCTCATCATAGTCTCCATTAGATAATGGACCAAGGGCATAAAACACCAAGCAGAATTCGAAAGCAGTATTGATTCACCACTCCATTGGGAGACTGATTTCCCCTTGTCCTTGAAGCAGAGCTCACAGGAAAGCCTTGGAAAAGAGCTCTGTCCCAGCATGGGCTAGGGCTTGCAGGTTGAAATGAGAAAAAACCAAACCAGTAAATCTATGCTTGGTCATTACAGCCTATGGGAGCTTCCCTACCCACCATTGAAAAGTTCTCTGCACAGCTCCCCTGGGTTTAATACGATTATACCACGTGCATTGCAAGCTAAGAAATCCCAGTCATTTCAGTTCCATGATTTTTAAAGCAGGACACAGCTGAGAGATGAAGGGCTCACACAAAGGCCTTCTGCACACCAAGTCCAAAAATGGCTTGGACAGTCCTTTACACCAGGACACTTCCACTGTGTCCCCTAAGGGAAATTTTGCTTTCAAAAACTAACCCAACCCAAAGCTGAGGAGTAGTCAGCATGGATTCACCAAAGGGAAATCATGATTAACCAACCTGATTGCTTTCTACTATGGGACAACTGGCTGGATAGATGAGGGGATAGTAGTGGATGCTGTCTACATGGACTTCAGCAAGGCTTTCTACACTGTACCTTATGACATCCTCATGGGTAAGCTGAGGAAGTGCTGGCTGGCCAAGTGGATGGTGGGGTGGATTGAGAACTGGTTGAATGGCAGGTATCAGAGTTGTGATCAGTGACACAGAGGGAGGAATAACTCCATGCACCAGTACAGGCTGGGGGCTGACCTGCTGGAAAGCAGATCTGCAGAAAAGTACCTGGGGGTCCTGGTGGACAATGAGACGTCTATGAGCCGGCAATGTGCCCTTGTGGCCAAGCAGACCAATGATATCCTGGGCTGCATTTAGAAGAGCATTGCAAGCAGGTTGAGGGAGGTAATTCTCCCTCTCTACTGAGCCCTGGGGAAGCCTCCCCTGCAGTACTGTGTCCAGTGCTGCGCTCTCCAGTACAAGAAAGACATGGAGCTCCTGGAGCAAGTCCAGTTGCTTGTCTGGAGCATCTCTTATATGAGGAAAGGCTGAGGGAACTGGATGTGTTTAGCCTAGAGAAGAGAAGGCTTTGGGAAGATCTGATCAATGTATATTGGTAACTACAGGGAAGATGTCAAGAGGATGGGGCCAGACTCCTCTCAGTCATACCAGGTAATAAGGTAAGAGGCAACAGGCATTGGCTAAAACACAGAAAGTTCCACCTGGACATGACAAATAACTTCTTGTGAGGGTGACTGAGCACTGGAATATGTTACCCAGAGAGGCTGTGAAGTCTTCTTCCCTAGAGATATTCAAGAGCTGCCTGGACACAGTCTTGATTAATGTGTTCTAAGTGACCCTGCTTGAGCAGGGAGATTGGACTAGATGACCTCCAGTGGTCCCTTCCAAGCTCAACCATGCTGTGATTCATGGGGGTGCACTGGAGGGAGAGAGAGATGAATTTCATGTACATAAAATCCTTTTTGTGTACTTGGGGATGGATATGAACAGATTTAAAATTAACAGGCTTAGTTCACTGCTGGGCAAGTGATCTAAAACATCCAATAAATAATTCACCCCAGCAACATACATCACTGTGCAGCCTGGTCTGTGACGCAGACCATGTCGGGGCAGAAAGGGGGGGGTCTCACTTGATGAAAGAGACACAACTTGATTCAGTGCAAACTGAATAATCCAAAATCCCATAAATGATTCATCACTGGATTAAAAGCTATAGATTTCTCCATAAAAATCTCTGTCCTGCATTAAATATGCAGATGATTGTGTAATGTTTATTAACTACTGGATGGCTCAGTTAAGAATGACACCGGCTCTGGTGCTTGAGAACAACTCTGAAGCCATGAATCTTCATTAAATTTACAACTAAGCATGAAAAAAAGGTTGCCTTCAAGGATTCAAGGTTCACTAACATCAGCAGAACTGCAGAGCATGCACTAGGATATGAGAGAGGAGAGCCAGGCCTTAGTAGTTTTTGGTTTAGAAGAACATAGCCATAGACAGGCCTTATTCCCTGGTTTGGATTACTTACCCTGCCCCTCTTTTCCTAGGTATTAATAAAAAAATTCTCCAAACCCACAAAAACCTAGGAAAAAAACCACCAAAAGAAAAACATCAAACCCAAACAACCAAAAAACTCACACTCCCAACCCTCTCCTTTATTCTAGATATCAAAAAAGAAAAAGATCTCTTGTTTTAAACAGGAGAATGAACAGCTTCTTTCCTTCTTAGGGAAAAAAACTCAAAACAAACAAAAAAGCCCCTGACAAACAAAAAGCATTTTGGGAAGTGTGGACTTCCCTTCTTGGACAAGTCTCATGCTTGAAAGACTAAAGAAAGTCAATGAACTTACACCAGAGATCATTTCCCAACACCCTCCTCCCCAGTCCTTCCAATGGTTTTTGCACTAACTAGCTTGCATCCAGTGTCCTTGTGGCCTCCTGTCTCAACTTCAAACCACTTCTTAAGCCTAGCTTACCATGGGGTAAGGAGATGAGCCTTCCTATCAAAGGGCTCTCTGTAGGAAGCCCCACTCTAATCTCATTGTTTCTCATAGTTTTAAGCACTCCCCCCACAGTGGTCATTTGGAGGGCCCTTTGCCAAGACCACCACCCTGTCTTATGAGCTTGATAGCAGGAAGGAAAGGATGGCGAGATGAGCTATGGGATGGCTAGAGGCTGACATTTCTTTTGCCAGGTCACTGCTGCTGCCGTGATTGCAGGAGGTGCTGTGTCTTGGGGTTTATGTTTTAAATGAGCAAGAGAAACCAAGCCATGCTGCTCCCAGCTGTGGTTAGAAATCAGTGGGAAGAGGAAACCAAGAAGTTCATGGCCACCACAGCCTCAGGAGCACAGGAAAACCAGGATACGGCTGTGACTTCCAGGAAATAGTGTTCCTAGAGGACACATAAGCCAGAGCCTATGCCAAGCGTGCTGAAAGTGTGCCTTGGAGCCAGCCATGAGCTGAACTCCCGGCTGGGATCTCCATCATGCTAAAGGATGGCTGCATTTCTTCTGCTTGGTGCAGAAAACCTGCAACACCTCTACAGCCTCGCCTCTTCTCTCCAGCTCTTTCTCTGCTCCGTCTCTGTGGCTCGATTTTGCCCTCTGCTGTCACGTCTGCAGCAACACGTCCCGTTTCCTCTCTCTACCAGGCTAAAATTTTCCGCTTTTTCAAGCATTCACCTCACACTGTGCGGTTATCTCTGTTCTTTCCCCAAGTCCCATGATGCTATTTATTCTTATTTCTAATTTCCTATGTACTCAGCCACATTCCTCCCTTCTGCTTGCTCTTTCTTAAGCTCCAATTAGATTCCACCTTTGGAACCCAGAGATTTATTTATATTAACCTTAAAAAATGCCTAGAAAAGCACATTAAACAAGAAACAAACCTGGAAACATAATGAAATGTGCTGCTGAGATGGAAAGGGACCATCAGAGCAGTCAGCTCCACTAAAGCTTATTAAGAGACATCCCATTAATCTCAAAACAATATTTAATTTATTCCTCTGGTTTCTCTTTAAGAGATTTGTATTCCTAACTCAGAAAAAGGCAAGCACTTTCTCCCAGTATTTCCTCCTGTTTTCTCATTACCCAGTCCCAGAATATCCAGATCTCCCTTTTTAATTGCTTTTCTGTACCTCTTCCGTACTAATCAGGTAGTTCAGTCATTATCTCTTCACGTCAGACCTCCTTTACCCGGTTTTAATCACTCATTTTGATACAAACAATTGTCCACAAGGTACTGGGGTCCAGCAAAAATTATTACTTGGACCAAAACCTAAATCCTTTATTAATTAACCACCTTGCTCCACGGAGCAGAGCCAGACTCCCCAGGTATAACACCAGTTAGGCTTGACATGGACCGAGCAAATTAAAACCTGCTTTGCTCTAGCCACAGGCTTCCAGCACAAGCCCATAAACACTGCAATAACTTCAGCAGCTCAGAGCACTGGGGAGAGGCATTAAAACTGGCTGATTTCAGGTCTTAGTGCTGGCAGTTTGAGAGGTGGCAGGAGGCAAGGCCTGGGGGGACCGGAGCTCTGGGGAAATGCACAGCAGTTATAAAGCAAATGGTTTTGCTTGTTGGCAGTTTCTAAGAGGTATGGGAGGGCAAGGGGAAGGACACGTACATGGGGAGACTTTGCAGCAAGACCTGCTTCAGTGAGTTCAACAAGCAACAAGTTGTAGCAAAGCAACTCTTGAGGAAACCTGCACCCCACAACTTGACAGCATGAACCTCACAGCACTACCAGGGGCCAGGGTGCCTTTGGTCACAGTTTTCCCTGTCCGGAGCACTGGCTCCAGTAGGGCTTTGCAGTTTATATCCTGTGTATTGTTTTAACCAGAGGGGTTTCTCGGCTGCAGTGCTTTATCTTTACTCAAACACACTGCTGCTTTGCCTTCCAAGGTAAAATAAAGACCAGCTCTTCTGATGCCAATGACATGGTCTCTGACAGCCTTTTCTTTCTAAAAACCTGCTGCTTTCATTAAGTCTCTCTTCACTAGACCCAGAAACTCAATTCTGAGACTTCAGCTGCTTTTGGAAAACAGCATTTCTTTTTCCTCCAGCTACATTTTAAAAGGCTTCCTTTCACCTTCCACTGAACACGCTGACAGCCACGGTCAGCTCCGCAGAAATCACTCCATTCCATTCTCATTTAAATACAACCCTCCCAGAGTCCTTGCTTCCAATTCCCACTCTAAACCCAAACCTCAGCCTCAGTAATTGGGGTAGATAAAAAGATAAATAAATACTCAGCAGCATAAGTTACACTTACAGCTCCCCTACAGCGTTTCTGGGCTGCATTTCCACATGGCTGAGCAGATCAAACTCACTTTGTTGGCTCTTATTGCTTGTGCCCTTGTGCAGCTCCACAAAGCAGGGCCTTCAAGTCCAGCCAGCACCACAGCAAATATGCTAGAACCTTCCCAAGCAGGAGCTAGCCCTGCTCTGAGGAAGTCGTTAGTGAAGAACTAATTACTAAGAGCAAAAAGATTGGCCCAGCCTTGCCAATTGGAAGATGCAAGATACTGCTGCCTTAATTAGCAGGTTTACTTGAGGGGAGAAATAAAACAAAAAAGGCTTTATTTTAAAGGAGTACATCAAAATTTTGGGGGCTTTTCTAGGTTTTTTTTCCCCTTTTATTTCTTACATATTCACGTGGAATTCATGCCTAGAAGCAGAATTGAGTGCTCCAGGCTCAGCAAGTGCTGTGTGTTGGGCCAGTGAGAGCCACATTAATCAGCATGGGACAGACACAGGTCTCAGCTGAGCAAACCCAGCCTGGAGCCTTCAGGCCACATCCTCTCTTTTGCCTTTCACAGCACTACCAGACTAGGGTGTGCAGCAGGATGCTGAATGCAGGCAAGACTGAGAGGGACCCCAAAGAGGAACCTCCCCTGCCTCCCACTAACTCTTGGCTTGTGAGAAGATGCTGCAGAGTCAAAAAGTCTCACCACAGCCCTGAGCATGACTTGTGGGGAAGTCCGGAGCTGCCACACAATGTTTTATTCTGATCAAATGCTATCCCCACAATATGCTCTTACTTCAAGTCGTCATTGCCCAGGCATGCCATAGCAGAGACTGGTGGACTCCAGGCAACGGAGATAACAGCATCATGAATTTGAACTTTCTCCCATGCCATTCCCATAGTTACTGCAGCAGTGTGAGGACCCCAGTGAGATACACAAAAGCTCTGCACCATATCCTACATATGATCCCTCAGCCGCTATGGCCAGTCCCACTTTGCTAATGACCCCAGGCTGGTTACCAACTCAGTCTGATTTCTAAAGCCTAAATTTCAATCCAGCTCAAACACAAGCAAAAGCCCCCTCACAAATGGTGCAATTAGTGTGGTTAAATGATGGGCTTCACTTTACCATGCACTGCCAATCTGCCCCACAGCCACTCGAAGGTTCCAGTTTTCCCAGCTGAGTATAAGACAAGGTTAGTGCTGCAGAACTGTTCCCCCACAACCCTTCTGTCCCACTAGAAGCAGCAGAAGATGAATGCCACACTTCATCTATCTTTTTTCACTGTTTTTAGTGTCCCCAGAGCCTTTCCATGGAGATCACAGGATCTTTGCCTTTGCTACTCAGAAACAGAGGTGGTTTCACCCACACTGCATGAGCACCTGAAGCAATGTCCAGGTATCCAAGATGTGGCTGTGCTCTGCATCAGGCATCTCAACTGCAACATCTCTAAAAGATAAATGAGCAGCACTGGGCACCCCATTCTCATCCATACAAAACCCAGCCAGACAGCACTATGCTAACCTGCGACTGGGTGCTGGGACCCTAAGTGAAGCATCGTGGGGCTGCATGGTGCAGTTTTGCATTGCCCAGCAGACTCCATCATGAAAGCTGCTGGATTTTGCAGGTCACTGTTGTGAGGACCAAAAAGCAACTCCAAACAAAAGACTGGGGTTCCTCTATGCACATTGATGGAAGGGACATGGACTTACAAATGAGTGATATGGGAGTTTGGGGGGGTAGGATAGAAAAGTTTCTCTGCAGGTTGGTTTTCTGGGCATTTTCCCACTTCTGGAAATGCTGCAGTACTTCTTTGGAGAGCTGAGACAGCACACCAGTCATTCCAACATCTGGGGAATAACTAACTCCTGTTCAAATGCCTTAGGATGTAGCATAATAAATACAATTGCTAGCAGTAAATTACAAAGTTTATTAACATAGTCTCCAAGGGTCATTCAAACATGCTGAATCACAGGCAGCACTGGTACCCCTTAAGTAATCTGCATTTTTGATTTATAGTCGCAGCATTCTTGTGTCTTAATTTTTCTCTTGATTACATAAAAGCAATAAGAACTCTATTTGCTGATTTTTTTCTTTCTTAGGCAATTTGAAGTTAGGCAGCATTTCATGTTATTTTTCCTCTCTTCTTTTCCTCGCAGTCTAAGTTGTATTCAAGGAAGAATATTGGTAAAAATGGAGAAAAACAAATTCAGTTGTGTAACATGGTAGCAGTAAGAAGGCAGATGCAAGAAACTCTTATGAATAATGCATAGGTTTTCCTCTCAAAGAAGCTGTTTTATGCGATAATTTTTAAAGGTGACATGGCATCATTTGCACAAAGATTTTAAACTCTGTAGCTGAAGCTTGGGCCTTTGGTTTACACCCATGGATACTTTGGGGGCTCATAAGTATCTCTCAATGAAGCATGAAACAGAACCTTTTTATTTTCCATGGCATCTATAGGTGATGTAGGAGTTCTTCACAGGGAAAACATGTTGTTTTCTCCTTCAGTGCCACTGAAAACGTTTTCAAGGTCTTCTGCTGGTCCCTGGCTGTAGTGAGAAGCATAGATCACTATGGATAGGGCAAAAGCACATTGCTCCTTCAGAGAATCCTGTGTGTATTGGCATGAATTGGCAGTCCATGGAGGCCTGTCCATAAATCCCTGATCCCTTTTGAGCAATCATTTTGCTGGTTGATCATCCTAAACAGTTATCTCTTCATTAAAATAACCCCACCAGGGTCATGCTCTGGTATTTGGCCGAGCAATAAAGCACATTATGTATTTCCTTAACCTGGGGTCACTACATAACAGTAAGTACCAGTTGCTGGGGTTCTTTAGAGCTCTGGATATCTGTTCATTCCTACATAGAAACAGTATCCAGGAACCACTGTTTGATTTTCTGGGGTTATCTGAAGCTTGCTCATAACACAACTTTGGTGATCATCACCACAACCCGTTATTACACCCATTACAATCAGTGGCCAATGCCTCCCTGCCTCCAAGAAAAATTACATTGGAACTTATAGTAGGAAATTACAAAATGGATTACCTTTTTATTATAAACTTCTTTGTGTGTTTACCTAGAAGCAAAATAATATTAATGTCACAACGGCAAAAGAAATCTGTAATTCTAATGAATTTGTCAAATGAGTTCTGAAGCAAAGATAGAAAGCTGCAAAATTTCTGTGGGCTAAGCAGGAAATAAAGGATTTCATTCTCATTTAAGTAACACCAATGTTTGTCAAGAGCAATTCAAGGAAACTAAGGGACCATTTTAATATAAAGCAAGAGCCAACAAGATGAGCCAGACCTGCAGCAAGTGAGTGAACAGGTTCTTTGCACAGTCTTCCTCCTGCTGCATCCCCACCAGCTCATGGTCCCTGGTCTCTTCGTGGTGACACAGTCCTGAAGGAAGGACAGCAGCCCCCGTAAAATGAACAGAGTGTTGTCACAGAGGCCATGGCAGATTTGCCAGAAGATTAACCAGAGATACAGAAGGACATTTGCCCCAGGCCAGCATTAGAAACAGTAATCAATTATGTGCTTAGGGATACTTACGTTTCCGAAACAACAATGAGAGTATCAATATGAAAAGAACAGGCACCGCAACGAGGCAGGCAATGAGAAAGACATAGATGGGAAACTGGAAGGGAGAAGAGAAAAAAACCTGAAAAGGCCTTAGAAGCAAGTTTATTTGGGATCTATTCGCACAGGAGTGGGTTGCCCTAGTGGCTCTTAAATGTCTGCATTGGGCTGGAGTTGACAATGCCTTTCTGAGCTTTCCTGTATAAAGTATGGAGAAGACACATCAGGTTGATCATGATAAACAACATGAATTACCTGTTAAATATTTAATACATCTTCTGATGCATTTGAGCCCAGATTTACCCCACTTAACATGAACTTCTTAATAAGGTGTCTAAAGTAGGAGCTTAATCACCCTCATCCTTCTCTTAACTGGAGACAGGGAAATGTAACAAGCCTCATAAGTTGCCTTTTTCCCGCTTACACCTCGAGGATGCTTCCTCTGCCTCTCTTGCAGGGGTGCCAGGGGAATGAGGTTTTTCTGAAGTGTCCAAGGTAGATGGGATGGTCACAGGCTTTGGCTCTACCCACTGGAAAGATTAACAGGTGGTTCCTGAGCTTCTAAACACAAGTTTGAGCTGCTTTCTCTAAACACTGTCACTTTAGTATGAATACATTGAAAATCACTAACATGTCCTGCTGTTCTTCTGGCCTCAAGTTCAACACTCTTGAAACTTAGAGGAGGTTTTACCTTATCTCCATTATCATCATGTTTCTCAGCTGTGCCGCCTAAACTTGATGAAATCCCTGAAAATAACAGAGATTGAAATGATTACTGGCATGATCACCTCAAGGAGTAAGGGCCACCGTGGTTGTCACTTCTTTAGTCAAGAAGTGATGAACTCTCAGAGAATAAGGGCAAAATCTGGCCCTGAGTAGGGGAATTAAAGCACATTGCAACAAAAAAGGAACAATCTGTTCCCACCACAAATGGTTCATCAGACAGTCAATGGGAAACGTCAATCTTCATCAAAGGAAGAGGAGACTTTCCATGGATAGCCCATGAAACAAGGCAGTAGAAACTTGTCTGCTGTGAAGGAGTTTTCACTTCTGTAAGCATGATGAGATGTCATAGAAAGCAGAGGTAGCAAGCAAGGTACTAGTCTAACTGGATGAACTGCCTCAGCTTACTTGTGGTCAGACTTCTGTGTGATTGCAGTTTCTGGCAGCTGCACTAGCACTGAAAACCACAGGAAACATCTTAATGTTCTGATAACTTACCACAAATTTAAGAAATCTCTATGAAGATGATGCAATTTTTTTTCTCTCTCTAGGGATATTAAGAGTAATTCAATTCTAGATTCCTAAGCTTTTGAAATAGGGATGAATTCAATGAATGCTCATTGCAGCATTCTACTGTTATCCTGTGATCCTACTCTGTTACTTTTGATAGTGAGTTTAAAGTCACAAAAAGTTAATCTAGGCTTGGGCCTTGGCTCATCATGATCTCATGCTATAAAGTACTGAAGTATTTAAGTATTTAGAGCACTTGATCTGTCACAGGAAGCACCTGATGTTTAGCGGCATCTTAAACCAGAGGAATCACTCCGCTGAGTGAATCAAAACCTCAACTTACATCCTGTGATGGGAAAGTTCCTATGCCTTAGGTCATGCCCTAGTGTATAGAAAGACTGCGATGAGCAGTGCTTTCAGAGGTGTGACAGGAGAACAACCATGTAGCCTCCATCTGAGCAAAATGTCCCAGGGACCAGAGGAGTCATTTGTGGAGGCACATATATATGAGTGAACTTTACCATGCATGAGACACTCACAATGTCACATTATGATGGGGGTGATCAGATGGTCACAAATAATCCCATTAGGAAAAATAAAGAGCTGTATCTTTCTTTTCTTTTACTTTTCAGAGTATGGCACTCACTGAATGAGCTGATCGCTCCCAAATTTCTCAGCTATGATCAGCTGCCTATGAAAGCCGAGTTGATTTGTCTCCATGTACCAAATACATGAAACCATTTTCTCAAAGACATGGACAGGGCACAGGTAGCTCATATGCAACTGCAGCTAGAAATCTGCACTGGAGTAGAAAACAGACTATGGCTAATAAACACTACAGCTAAACAAATGTATGTAATAAAACCCTAGCAAGTGCTAAAAATCCTAGGGATTGTTTCATGACATCCCTCTTTTCCTCTCTCAGAAGAGAATTAAACTTCAGCAGAACTACCCCTACGTACACAAGAAGAGCACATCTCACTCTGACATACACATCCCACAACCCAAAACTGAACTTTCTGGCATCATGCTGCAGCCTGCCTGATGGGAGCAAGTATTCCTGCTTACTTTCCACACTTAAAGGAGCAAGGATTCTCTTTGGGATCTCCAGCGTGGTTGGCTCTGGTGGATTTGTTGCTGGCGGGAAAGAAGATGAAGACAGAAGAGAAACTAAGTCAGAGCCTGGTCAGCAGCAAACAATTGTCCCAGCTAACCCAACCTATGTGGCTGGAGTTGTGTTTGGATGTGGAGGGCTCTCTCATCCATGAGATGTTTCTCAGCCGTCATGTTTCTCAGCCAGCCCCTATGCTAACATCAATACAGAGCCCAGCAACAAATCAGCCTTCCCTTACATTACAAAAAGGCTAAAGTTGGTCTATTTAGTGCATTATTTCATGTAATAAGAGGAGGCTAAGTACTTAACTTGGCTTACGGCTCTTACTAGACAGTGCTCAATCATGCTGCAGCATTTTCACACATTGTGACAGTTTGGTCTCGGAAATAGCATGACACAAGTTTTAGCATGGGTGGAACTGTACATGACTCACATAAGCACTGTATATATTTTGCTGTTATTGCTTTTGTGGTGGCTCTCTCTAACCCACAGTCACAACTTCAGCTGCCCCCAGAATCCCAGAGGTAAGACCCTTTACAAAACTTCTTACTTACAATGGCAGAATACAGGCATTATTCAGAACTGTATCAGAAAGATGACAAGTGAGACAGGGGTGAGAAACCCTCACAAATGCTCAAGAGACCAGTTTAGTGCTTCTGTGGGCTGTCTCCAGAGGCATTAAAGAGCAGTTTCCTAAACTCTCTCTCTGCTGTAAGTCTCAAGGTCTAGCAAAAGACTTGCAAAAATCCAAATACTGTGTTTTTAAGAATGAGGAGTTTCTTGGCACCATTTGAAACTAAAGGGACTCTCTTAACAGCCAAAAATGACATGTCATCCCTGACTTTTGGCTTTCCTTGTTTTAGGTTTTCATTTGAGGGCATCTGGTGGGCAGATTATCACACCTGAACAGCTTGAGCCATGCTACTTTTATACTTGACTGAGAGGCACAAGTGCAAACTTCATCTAAGTTTGTTCATGTCTCAGATGATGGTATGAATTTGTTTACCAGTTCCTTTTCTCTTGAAGGATTGATAGTTGTGGTAATTGCCTGCTGTTTTCCATCATGACCTAGGACACATGCTGAGCACCTGAAAGCTGAGCCTGCAGCCACATTTGGCTAAATATATTCAGTGAGATTCAAAGCTCTTAACACTTAAGGAGGATTTAAGATGGAAAGCTCAATGAGCTCACAGCGATGACAAATCGGATATCTAAGAATTCAGCCTGGATGGTGACAGAGACCAGTTCTTAACTTCTCTCAGACCTGAGATACCTGACAGTAGTGAATGACTCAAAATCCACTTCCTTTGGAGGCTTAAAAATATATTTTCCTGTTGTTACATCCTGATTTCAAACAATTTCTGTGTGGACCCCAGATACTTCTTACTTCCAGATGCAATGGGCAGCTCTCAGTGGGTGTTTGGTACACTCTTAAGAACAGTCAATACTTTTTCTTATGACAACTTCTTCATTTCTCTGAACATGCAACTTCTGAACTTGCACCGTTATTCCACTCACCTGCAGTTGGCACCTCTTCCACCATGAGAGAAGTGTTAGTGCTTTCAGTTCCCTCTGCAGTCAGAAGCGTGCTTGGGAATTCGGTAGTCACTGAAATAAAGCAAAATGTAACGCTTAGAATAGTAAAATATAATGCTTATAAAAGTATAATGCTTATAAAGATCACTGATTAAGAAAGTCTTTATATGGCATTCATAATTGTTAGCAAAGTTCTGCATCAGCACTGGTGAAACTCTGCACCTCGGTTTTCATATCTGCAGCTCATGCTACCCAGATAACTGACGTACTTTACTGGCATGGCCAGTGGTTAAATGTTTTAACTGTTCAGCTGTGGATGTAATTAATTGCTGACAAGTTTAACTGGGGTGAGTTGTTATGGCTGGGAAACAAGAGGTGGTACAGAAAAGCTGCCCTTAGAGGTTCAGGTCCGAAAGAACTTCAAGTGATAGAAGACCCAAAGCATGTACAAAAACCAGCCTTGTGTGCAGACATCAATCTGTGGAAAGAAGTCACTGATATGGATAAAGTAGCAACCAACAAATGGTTAGAATGATAACATGTGACTGATTAAGTATTAATAATAACAGCAGCCTTCTTATAGGATGACAATGTAAGTACTCAATTTTAAGCATGTTTTGAAGTCTCACTGATGTTATTGCTCAAGCAGAACATGCTCTAAACCAACCTTTTCAGCAGACCATTTTCAATTGTCTTTCCCTAATCAGGAAAAAATTCAGCACATAGTTGAGTGAAGCTGTCTTACTCCATCCCAGGTGTTGGACTTTGCATTTATTTCTGTTCATGAAAAACCTTCATTCATGAGGTTTCTGTCACATTATTTCTTCAGTCTGTTAAAACTCCTTTCAATGCAAGCCTAACCCTTGGCTATCAATCATGGCTATTCACCCCAGTTTGGCATCATCCACAACATTTGACCTGTGTTTCCTTAAACCTACTGAAATATACATATAGGCATCTTGGAGAAAACTTCCTAGATACAAATATAAGCATCTGGAGCATTTCTATGATGCCAGAATCAGGCTTACATAGACCATCTACACAGAAAATAAGAAAGGATTGGTGCTGGTTACCCCTCGTACTGTCGGTAAGAGTGACAGACTCTTCTGAGCAAAACACACAGTCATATTCAGTTGTCACATCAACTCCTTGGAAACTAGTTGGAAAATCTGGGAGAGCACTGGTTGTCACCATAGCTGCTGTCACAGCAAATGTTGGGGAAGCAATGGTCTCTGGTGTAGTCACTGCTGGAAACTCGGTGGTTGCAGGTGTTGCTTCAGGGACGGTGGTTGTCAGGAGGACGGGCGTCTCTGCTGTTGTTTGGTCATCAGAGGTTGCTGGGAGAGCAGAAGTTGTTTCTGTAAAAGCTGTGGGAGAAACAGGAGCTTTTCTCGTGGTGGTTGTTATCACTGGCGGGGCTGTATGGAGAAAACATAGCCAAGAGAAAAGCTGGATCAGAGCATCAACAACCAACCCTGGGAAAGCCAACCCAGAAAGGACTGAAAATTAGCTGCTAAAATACTGACAATAAAGGTGGGTGAGTTGCTATTTAAAAGGTAGTTTACTTAACAGAAAACATGCCCCAGCCAGAGAAATTCCCAGATTTGCCTTTTTTTTCTGATAGGTCTCCTCCTTGACCCTCTTACAGAAGGAAGGGCCAGAACCTTGTGTGATAGAACCCCAAAACTTGCAAAATTTATGGTTTTGCAAAATATTTTGCAATACAGCTACACAATGAGAAATCAAATATTTCATTTGAGAGGAAAAAAAGAACCAAAAAAGGTAAAAGTTACTAATTTCTCATCAAAACTGCTCATTGAGTGCAATTGAAATTGACAACTGGCTGCAGACCTCCCTTGGAAACCATAGAATTTAGGAAAAATACTTTTTGCCACCACAAACAAGTAAAAAGAGCACACATAACATAACTTCCAGTTTTAAACTCCTCTCCAGTGGGAGGTTCCTCCCTGCTGGCTGTATCACAAAGGTCCCCAGACTCACCTCTGTCCACCTCCAGCTGTATGTTCTGTTTGATGTCATTGAACCAACCCGGGATCTCCACGCGGCAGCAGTATGTACCTGCATCTTCTGACTGCACATTCGCAATCGTGAGAGACACATCTCCATAGGAAATATAGCCCCGGAGACTGTATCGCTGGGATATCCTGTACGTCACCCTATTTCTAGTGGTGTGCAAAACTTTGTTACTGCACTTTGAATTCGGGCATGGACCTCTGCCCCAGCACATATCGGAGATGTCCTTGTGTCGTGTCACCTTGTAGAAGCAAGGCAACTTAACCGATTGCCCTATTACTCCTCTAATGACAGCTTCGGATGTGGCATGCACTGTCAAGGAAGAACAAGGAAAGATGAGTGTTGACAGTCTCCAATGCATGACTCTACCTATGCAAAACAATAAGGCAGGAAAAGAAACACTCCTGCCTGCAGGCAGGACACAGTTACTGATCCTCCAAGCCTTCCCCTGTTGTCTGTGGCAGCTAATGCCTGGGGGCACTAGAGGCCACAGCCAGGAGCTCACAGACACTGGCTTGCTGTTGGAGGGCTCACGAAACACGTCACTCACATCAGACATCAGCCTAAGTGCAGCCTAGACCTGTGCAAATGGAACTTGGTAACTCTGCTCCTCTCCTAAGAGATTGTTTGAAAGTTGTTCAGCAACCTGGTGTGAAATGCATCTGGTTTCCTCAGACCACCATCATCTCCTTCAAAAAAGAAATGCTGTCACAGTTGCCTTTCACTGACAGTCTCAATAGCAGGGTCCAAAAGACTTCCTCACGTGTGGAATTAGAACTTAGTTAAGCTGGCAGAGGAGCAGGATCTGTCTATGGGAACCTGTCCTCAGAAAGCACACTGCTTTTTCTGTTTCTGAGCAAGCCCTGTCAGCTTGCAGACAAGTTGATCCCACTTACCTTGCAGAGTCCTGTGTACATAGAAGCTTTAACTGCTAGCATTATACCGATGTTAAAAAGAGCACATTCATGTTTTCCTTGTGCTCTTACTCTTAATGAATAGCTTTACTTGGTGTTTAGAGCCAATATCCACCTTAGTATGTGGTTTGAACCTTTGATACATAATCTTCACTCTTAACTGTCTATGCAGCTCCCAGATTGCCCTAAAAGGGATTTCTTCTTCATAAAAGGCACTATGCAAAAAAGGCTCCCATACAGGAGAAAATATTTTCTGGTTTACATTCATCAGGTCTGTGTTGGTCCTTGTGCCTTGTTGCCTTTTCCCCCATGTTATCATTTACATACAGTGGAGCAGGAACTGAGGGACCTGGGGAGCATCCAGAACTAGTCCTCTGCTGCAGCAAGAGGATCATCCTTCAGATCTGATGTCTCATGGCCAGCTTACTTACCCCAAAGAGGACTTACAGCAGCCGCTGTTGTTATCACCAGCTTTGGCCCTGGTTTGCCAAACATTTCTATTTTGCCAGCTGTTTGAATGCCTTTCCTTTTTGGCAAGACTCCCAGATAGCAAACAGATGCTACCAACTGTGTCCATGTCTCTTTTGTTTTGTCTTTAATGGACTATTCCCCAGGTGAGGTTTTAGTCTATGGCAGGATGCCTCGCGACTTGTTATTGGGATGACATTTCAGCTTCATCATTGCTTATCCCATTGGCAAGATAAGCCAACTCATTCAGGTTTCCACAACTCCAAATGCTAAAAGAGTAGAGGCAGACAAAACAACATGCAATATGGTGTGAAGGGCAGAAGCTGTTGCAGTGAAATGAAGGTAAGATGTGCCAAAAAAAATGAATTCCTGAATACAGGATAAGGCTTTGAAAGATGGCTGCTTGGTTTAGTCCTTGGAAAGGGTAGGTTCATTTGTCTTGTTACAGCAAAACAAACAGACAAAACAGCCTCTTTCTGTGGTGACAGAACAAAACAGCTCATCCAGTTGACCTTGAAAGTGCCCCTTAGGGAGCAAGAGTTTAGTCACTGAGCATCAAGTCACCCCAACAAATATGGTGCAAAACCAAGACCAGCTTGAACTGTTCCTGGAGTTAAGGTCACTGCTGCTTGAAGAGAAATGGGTTCATCTTCTATTCTTATTTCATCCCAGTCCAGCACAGCATAAAAGCAGCTTCAATAAGTAACCCTTTAACAAATGAAGATTTGCCTGCTCTTCTCTTCAAAAGAAGCAGAGCCCTAAACTTACTAAATAAATAAATACATAAAAAGAAGAAGAGAGCAGACACAAGGCACCAGGGAGTCTCCAGTGCCATTTCCCAACAGTGTTGGTGCTGGAAAGTTATGGGGTTTGCAGTTTCAAATCCTCTTTTGATTTATGTGAAGCTAATGTGCCTCACATCTGCCTGCACTGCAGGCTGGTAAGGAAAGCTTCAATACTGCAACAGCCTTCATTCAATAGTATGAAACTCTGCAAGGACTAAACGACTTCATTTTCAGCTGCAGCCTCTTCCACAGACACATTTTACAAAAGTAATAGTAAATAGAACTGAATGAACAAGTTTTTGACATGAAAAGGTTCCAGAGGCTGTTATATTGGGACACCCTCATCTTACTGTGAGAGGAATCCTACCCTTGTCTATGGCAGTGACCCATCCAGGCATCCAGATTTGAACCTGAGCGAGCATCAGCTATGCCTGGGTAGTCCCACTGAAGTCAGTGAGGTTTGCCACTGTAAGTCCTTCATCCATGTGAGAGAAAAATGAACTCAAGATGTTTAAAAATCATCTTTCAAAATAGAAAGGGGCATTCATAATTGTTCAATTCATACAGATAGATTTACATGTAGTTGCTATTGAACCAACCCTCAGTGGCAATTGGTATTAAGCAGTAACTCAAATAGTTGCTGTTGTAGTGGTCTTGTCCCCCATAGACTGGTCATTGGATGGACAAAGAAATACATCCTCTAGCCAAGACAACTGGTTGGAAAAGAGTTTCTTTTCTTGATCTATTTCTGGAATAATTTCCCTTCTCTACACAGGATAATCAGCATCTTTTCCCCAGCAATCCTGATTTTTTGTTTCTTCTTGAAGTTTCTGTTCTGATGAAATTGCATTGAAAATTACTGATAAACAGGAAAGAAGCATT
This sequence comes from Coracopsis vasa, assembly GCA_026283785.1. Lineage (NCBI taxonomy): Eukaryota > Metazoa > Chordata > Aves > Psittaciformes > Psittacidae > Coracopsis > Coracopsis vasa. The sequence goes on from JANHGB010048217.1 coordinate 65,044, forward strand.
GAAATGCCCACTGAATCTCAAGTCTACCTACTCTCAGTACTGAGCTGAGCTAAAGAGAATGTTACAAAAAGCCTTTCTCATCCTTCAGTAGCTCTGTGTATAAGAAAGCTTTTTAAAATAAGACCCGATGGAGGCTCCAGTTTATTTTGAGGCTGAAGATAAGGCAAGGAAAGAGAAGCTCCACTTGTACAGCAGACACCATGGAGGTTGTGCTGTTTTGCCTCAAAGGGATATACATCACCTCTTGCCCCTCAATGTATCCCACCACTGACTGACACTACTTTTCAGGTTAATTTAAGAACATAACATTTGCTGTAGATGTTATATGGAATGTTTCATGCTGGCAGAGGTTAGACAATTAATATTTAGTCATCTGAGACAGAATTTCCTGGAATGCTTGAATGATTTGAAAGCACAACTCCCATTAGGAGCTCGTGTCCCACTGAAAGCGGCTGAACCCACATTCCTGAGCCACTTCAGGCAGTTTGGAAACTGCATTGCTGATGCCTAAACACATGCAGAAACAAAGCTGATACTCACCACGCTTGCAAGACCCAGTCTCCAACAGTACCCTTCCTTGACTTCTGTCTCTTTTAGCATTCAGATCTTTGATGTGTGAACTGAACATTTGGGAGTAAAAGGAGAGGAATCTCCAGCCATGCTTTCGCATCCTCAATTCATAGCAGCAGACAGCCCTCAGAGTTTCAGAAAATCCTTTCTTTATCATGCATATTCATTCATTACTCTGCCAATAGTTCAATTCATTACCTTTGGCTTGTGTAGAGGGGTGGACAGACTGATGAAGAAGCAAAGCCAGTGGTATGCATTTAGCAGTAGTAAAGAAATCAGACCATTTGGAGGGACAGGGAAACTAACCAAACCCACACACAGAGAAACTACATACATGCTTTAAAAGTAAAAGATATCCAAACAAAAAGAAATATCCATCAGTATTAACTCAGAAAGTTCATAAAATGCTTTAAGTTCTGTATACAATTACACCCCAATTCACTGCTTTGTTTTTACAAAACATGTGTTGCTGGTTTTAATATTGCAAAGTTCTTGTTTTCTGAACAAGCACACAAAAAGCAGGTGAAGACTCACCTATAAAGCTCTGTATCATTATCCAGTGGAACAGCACAAAATGGGACATTTTAGCTGACGGAGGATCCGCGGCAGCAAGTGGAAGGAGAGAAAACTAGATCGTATACTTTCCAGAGATGCTGAGTGAGCCCCACTGAAGTCTCATTTCTCCACTTCCAGATTTTATGTACTGCAACTGCTTCTTTCCTATGCTTCCGCATAGAATCCGGTCAAAAGAGGCAATTCTGCTGTATTCAGCACTGGTGTGGTCTCTTTTTGAGTACTGTGTGCAGTTCTGGGCCCCACAGCTTAAGAAGGATGTTAAGGTAGTGGAATGCATCCAGAGGAGGCCAACAAAGCAGGCGGAAGGGTTGGAAGGCTGAGGGGAGACCTTATTGTGCTCTACAGCTTCCTGAGAAGGGGAAAGGGAGAGGGAGGTGCTGAGCTCTTCTTCCTCAATCCAGTGATATGATGCATGGGAATGATTCAAAGCTGCACCAGGAGAGGTTTAGACTGGACATTGGGAAACATCCCTTTTCCAAGAGGGTGGTCAGGCACTGGAATAGGCTTACTAGGGAGATGGTCGATGCCCCAAGCCTGTCAGTGTTTGAGAGTCATATGGAACAATGCCCTTAATAAGATGCTTTAACTTTTGGTCAGCCCAGTGGTCAGGCAGTTGGACTAGGTGACAGTAGTAGGTCTCTTCCAACTGAACTATTCTATCCTATCCCATTCTGTCCTATTCTCCTTTCCTCTTTCAAGACAGTCTGAATGGTACTACTATCAGAGATTTCGATATACTATTTGTTTTGCCTTAAGCCCCGTTACCATTCTGCAGGGCTGAGCAGCAAGAACAAGCTTTGAGCTCTTACACTCCTGAACATTTGGCTTTGTCTCCACCTGACTTTGTCTTCACTTATATTTTCTTAATCCTTCATTTCCCCTGATTGTTCCTTTTGCTTGAAGACCCCTCTCTTTCTTTTCCTGGCTTCACATCTCTTATTTGCAAAGACAGCCTTGGAGGCACTCTCACAAAAGCTTTCTCTGCTAAACAACATCCTTCCCAAAGATCTGCAACACCATCTCCAAGAAATGCTTTTTACTCGTTCATTTTTACTGACAAATTGATAAAGAAGTTCTCTGGAAGTTCTTCCCTGGGAAAGATGAGTAATAAAGCTGAAGTAATTCAGGGCACTAGGGTCAAGAATGAACAGCTGAAGAGAGACAATTTCGTGCAAATAAACATAGCATGGTGCAAACGGGAAAGATATTCCAAGTTCAAAAGATAGAATGATGGGCTTTAACCAGGCATTACCCCTCAGGAATGAGATTTTGGGCTTATCATGAGTAGTCAAGCCCATAAAGATATTACCCCTCTGCTTCGTAGCATTGGAAAAAAAAAAGCAAATCAAATTCTAGCAGTTATTAGTAAAGCCATAAAAAACAAAGCAGGAGACAGCATAACCCTACTGTGCAAATCTACCTTGGATTCTATGTGTAATTCTAGTCCCCTCAAGAGCATATTTTAGGTTCACAAAGCATCCCAAGAAGGGCAAAAAGAATGGTGGAATGTATGGGAAGAAGTTCCACAGGAGAATCAGATTGGTAGTCCAAGATGAGTCAGTCTGGAAAAAAAGATAAGCTATGGGGTACTGGTAACAGGTCTCCAAAATCTTGAGTAGCACAGGAAGGTTGGAGAGGGATTAGTTGTTCAGTATCCCACACGCATAGCATCAGAGACTCTTGTCATTGCAGACCTGTTGGACTCAGTAGCACATCAGTGTAGGAGGCCACCTCTCATCAACTTCCTCACCCATTACACCACAAATACATTATGTGGCATGAAGTAATCTCCCAATAGATTAGGCTCCAGCAAAGCCAGGATGCCTGATTTCTTTCACCAGCCAACTGATGCTGCTGTAGCCAACTTAGTAGCAGATCAAGCATCATGAAGCTCGAAGGACTATTCTGGGTTTATTCTGAATGAAAGTGATGATGCAATGCTGCTCTGTACCCTCACATGCCTCAGAGCAGCATAAACAGCAGCCAGTGGGGACATACTCAACACTTCAGCAGCATCCTTTTGTCAACAATATAAGACAGCTTAACCAGCAGTCAGTAAAATATCTGATTTGCTGCATTCTACCAGGTACAGTTCATACAATGCCAAGTACATACAGCCCCAGCTGGTCTGTGAAGAGAACTAATGAAACCTGATGCATCCAATATCCTGCTGACATTTTCCCTGCAATGATCCTAGCTACTCCTTTGTTTCCCACTGCCCACCATCAAGCAGTGGCCGTGAGCCAGTGCCCAGCTTATGCCAGTGCAGGGAGCAGCTGAATCCCACCTGGGGCACAAATTTGTGTCAGTATTCAGCTATCCATTTCCATGGAGCTTGTCCAAACAGAATCAGTCACTGTGTTGCAGGTGTCCAGGGAAGGAAGAGGATGAAAGCAGCATCATATCAGCTTTGTTTCTTTTGCAAGAGTGGGCTAAATGCAGCAGAGTGCATTGAAAAAGGCCACCCAAAATCCAAGTGTGTCGAGAAGAACCAGGAAAATGTGGCTTGCTTTCTGCTCCTGTGCTGCTATCTAGTGGCTTCTTGCAGGCAGAAGGGGAATGGAGAGAGCTGTCTCAAACAAATCAGTTTGCAGCTCATTAACCTTACCACACTCAATGTGATGGCAGCTTGTGTGCAGCTGGATGACCTCTTAATGGGCTAACAGGGTTCCAAGTGCCACCTGCTCATGTCTGGGGCTCATTATGAAATACCTGTTCCAAGATCCACCAAAATGAGTGGAAGCAATGAAAAAGCACAGGCGGCTGCTGCCTGCATGTATTTGTATGTATTATGCTGCATATCCAATGTGAAAAAGAGAAAGACACAGAAAAATTGATGTATATTGCAGAGGAAAACACAGTCATAGTTCTCTGAAAACAAGCTGTGAGTATTCTGCACATGGAAGAACTGATCCTGTAGGCTCTTAGGACAGCCCATGAGGGGGGGTCAATAGCTCCTCCAGATTTAACTATGGATGGACAGGGATTAGTACATTGCATTACTGAGCTGTTACCATGACTGGGAATATTTGACTTCAATGCAAATTCAACCAAATGTATACTGAAATACTAATCTATCAAGTTTTTCTATGTGTCATCTTTGTCATGGCAGCTACCCAATTGCTTCTGCCCTCTGATGGCATGGACTCGTGTAGCTGTTGCTTCTGCCCTCTGAGGGCATGGACTCTTTTGTAACTGGCAGATACAATACACAGTGAAGACAAACCTTTTTTTTAAGCGTGTGGTTTTCCTTTTGTGATGAAATTGCTATTCTGGCATTTCCTTCTTTTTTTTTTTCCAAAAAGGAAAAGAGAAGTTGAAGCAGATAATAAATATAATGGTAACTTTCTTTAGGGTTTGATAAGTGGATTCTGGAAATTTCCATTCAAGCCAGTAGGGTTTCTGTTCCTGGAACAGGCTGATAAAAGATTTTAATTAGAAGTGTAGCTTTTATTTGTTTTATCAGAATGATCTGAATAATGCTTCAATAGTCCAGTTACATTTAGCTGCTGAGCAGAGGGAGCAGCTAACATTGTGCAAGCCATTTGATCTCCCAGCGCTGACCAAGGCAAGCATGCATACAGTCCTTAGTGCACTATATAAACGTTTTCCTCTGCATGAACATCATCTTCCAGTGCACTGTGGTTCCCTGCACCTTCTGGCCTCCAAAATGCAACGAAGCTGCACAAAAGAGTAAAAGCCATGCTGTTAAACATAAAACAGACAATAGAAACAGAGAGAGCAGAGAGCTACATCAACCAGCCCACCGGAAAAATGTAAAATATGCAAAACCCCACTTATCTAAACATGACTGACAATGAATCATTTTTCCACTTATGAGACAACCCACACCTGAAGTTTGCATGCTTCCTAATGCAATGAACTGACAGTTACATTCATTTTCACTTACTAACTAATGGTAAGTAGCAGGATTTAGTTATTTCTTTTTGCAATGTGTCCTATTAACTTGACATTAAAAAAGAAAGTCAAAGTTATGTGCTGGGCTGGTCTGCTTACTGGCAACATTTTCTTTCTGCAACCTAGTTTGTCCCATTAGCCCAAGCAGAAACAGAATACTTACTTTGAAAAGTCACCCGTCTTCTTTGAATTGAATAAATATTCTGAGGACCATTGAGAATGAAAATAAAGAAGAAAAGAAAGAAAACAAATAATTTTCTTTAAACCATCAGAAGCAAGTAGAAGGTTCAAAAAAAATCAAGTATAAGAAACTAAATAAAGGAACTTCAAGCAGATATTTTCAGTAGAGGAAATTCCCATTATTTCATATGAAATCTAATTCATATGGCTTAGTCGAACCAAAAGCCTCTATGCAGGAAGTCTGGCACACAGAAAAATATTGGAAATAACGATATAAAACCAGTGCTCCTCCCATTATGACTGGGAAGAACTGGGACAACATGGCAACTGAGGCATGGGGGAGAGGAAGGGAGTGGGACAGGACAGATGGGCTCATATCACATTTCTACTTCGCTGTCCTGTGCCCTAGAGGCTAAGGAGGAGAGCTGAGCAAGCAATCACAGTGCAGGGCACAGAGTGAGGCCACCCAAAGACCTTAGCTCACCTCCCTGAAGCAGAAGACAGCTGTGATTTGGCATACCCAATCAATCCTTGAATAACCACCTGTGGAAACTACTCACGTCTAGTGAGGAACAGAGCCAAAATCAGGATGGCTAGAAGGACCACAGATAAACCGATCCCAATGTATAGTTCATTTTGCGAATGCTGCTGTCTGGGAAGTGATACAGACACGTTCTATAAAACACAAAACAGATCAGCATTAATGGCACTGAGAGCAAGAAGCCCATACAGTACCCAAAGGCCATTTATGTATTTGGCAGCTCTGTAGTAAAAGTCCCAATTTGAGCCCCATTTTATGGTAGTATAGAGCATCCCTCTGCTGTTAGGTGGTGCAACTTTCACTCCCCCATATCCTCCTGCACCTGCACGTTTGCAGTTACGTCCAAGCAGTCCAAGGTGCTTGAGCAGGGACCAGAGGCCTGAAAGGCAATATAGATGGTTTCAAAGCTCTTCCTCCATTAGTAGGAAGTACTTTATGCATGCAAAGCAGGTTTTGTATTTTTTCCTCTTTAATAATAAGCACATAAGCATTCTTTCATAAGCACTAAACATGCAGATCACAAAAAAAAACCCCATTCTTTTGCAATCCAGCTAAACCAGTGCAAGTGAACTGTAGGGATGACCCAATAACCTCTCCAGTCTATCTACTTTGCCTAGATATGCTATAGCACAACAGAGATGCTTACGGTCAGAGGAGCTTCCGAAGCAGAAACTGATGGCCATGTTCTTGTGATGGTAAAGGAGGATTCACTGGCACTCCCAGGAGCTGAGAAAAAGCAAGACAAACATATCACTTGCACAGGGAACCATTCTGCTTTGACAGGGAGGAATTTATACTGCTGACCTGGGACCACTGAACTTAAGTATCTCTCTAGCAGGAGTCTCAGCCCCCTGTACCACAAAGAGTTTGGTGCCTTCAGAGGGCAGCACAAAACGCTGAATACTGAGTCTTTGCTGCCCTTTTCAGAGCTTTGAATTCCTTCCAGGTAACACTTAGCTCTTGCTATTACCTTAACACAGTGCTTGGAAGGAGTAACCAAGGTAGGCTTCCGTTTCTGGAGCCATGAAGAGGCAGTGGATGCCTAAAGCAAACTTGGGTTGTCTGATGAAAACTGACTAAGGTTACCTCAGAGCCTTGAAAATGTGGTGCAGAGTTAGAGAAAGCAAGTGATCCTTTCAAAGTCCCAGACAGCTATACAGTAAACAGACTGAGCAATGCATGATGTGTTTGCATAAGGACCTGCAGCATATTTTGAGGTAATTTCCCAGAGCAAAGCTATTTGCAGTATTTAAAATTCAGAGCTATAAACTGATGCCTTTCGTACCATCAGTCTCAGTTTCTCCATGGGTTGTCAGATGATACACAACCCTCCTGAAAACAGAATTTCCTGTTCACATTATGACAACCCCAGCTTGTTCCTTTGATGTTTTAAATTGTTACCCTCATCCCAGAAGCTTTATTTTGAAGAGGACAGGATCATCTGCTTCACTGGTCTCTTCTAGTGGAGATTCTGGACTATTCCTACATACGGCTACTTGCCTCCCTCCCTGTGAACATGCACATATTAACTTATGTTTTGAAAACATAAACTGCTCCACCAGCAGCTGAAGAAGATGTCACAAGGTTATGAAAACCTGTGAGTTCTAAGGTTGGAAGCCATGTTATCTGCAACTAGAACAGAAATACTTGAGAAAGTTTTCACTTCTTCTTCCAAGAAGGAAACGCAACTGTTGTAACATTTTAGAGTTGCGTAGGTGGAAACATCCGAGACACAGGGAGAAATACAAAAAGCATCCCTGATTTTGCATTCAAAATCCAGAGATGAAGTTACTTACATCATGAGCTCTCCTGTGCACCAGAAATGAAAGTTGTGTCTTTCAGACTGAAAAAGATACAGCTGAGTGGGTACAGGATACAACTCTATAAACTTGTGAGTGGATTGGAGAAACTGAGTTGTTCACTGTCTCTTCCGCTACAGTGAGGGGCCTCACATTATTAAATATGCATAGGCTACAGAGGACGTGGGCACACGTTATAGCAGGGTAGAAGAATACTTTGGTGCTGTAGCACAAGATTACTGCCCTGTTTCTACAATCCTCCTTAATCAGCTGCTGTGGGCTGCCACAGGGTCCTGAATTAGATGTACTTTGAGCTAGCCCAGTAAAACAGTTCTATGCTATAAAGCAACAAATAAATTAAGTAATGGAAACACCCAACTCCTAAAAATTTGTGGTTTCCTGTTCATGGGATGCATTTCCAGATGACATTTTAACACAAATAAAACAACGTACCAAAACAACAGCCATAAGGAAAACAATGCTCACAGCACCAACAAAACATCTACTTAAGCGTAACAGCTGGAAGCAAGCTTCCTCCCATGTATAAATGTTCCTCCTGTTGGACTCTCTATAGAAAGTCAGTCAGAATTTAAATTCAAGTTCTGATCTCTGTTTTTATGGTCATGTTTAGTAAATTTTAGCCAAATCTTCTATCATCTGTCACTTTGCTTCCTAAGATCCCCATTTGCAATATAGTTTATATATGCTATTGAGATTAATACTTGGATAAAAGTTACCTGAGGTCTGTTCAGAGGTGTAAGTGTGAGGACTTGCAGTAGAGATCCTAGCTGATATTAAAAAATAAAACAAAACCAACATACGTTATAATAAACCTTAGTGTGAATTTATGTGGTAAAAGAATAAAGTGTTCCTATAACAAATTTATTAGCACCAGCTACACAACACATCTGTCAGTCACTTATTCTCTACATTATCATGCTTCTTACAAACAGGAGAAAAAACTAAATATCAAAGGAAGATTCTATTAAAACCAACAAGTCTATACTAGTGTTTTGTCCCTGTGTTTTGCCCTAGAATCAAGCAGGGAAAATGAAGCACCCTTTTCTATGAAAACTATAATGCTCTGGATGAATTAATTAGACTGTGGTGGCCTTTCTCTTGAATTCTTCAAATAGTGTTTCTAAGAAAGCTCAGTAGCGTTGTGCACCATGAAACAAAGCACCACATCCTTTTTTTAATTGCAGTGACTGTGTTGGGATTACAATGCCAAAGACAGCTTCATTTAAACAGCAGTAGCAGCAGTTCTGCAAAGTCCTAAAGATCAGTCCTATAGATGATTATAGAAATCATTTCCACCACAAGCTTTGAAATCCAGACCCAACGGCAGATTTACCACAATGGTACTTGCACAAGAACACACCTCTGCACTCACCTTTCTCTATCACAACCTCATGGTTACTCGTCTGATCATTGAACCACCCTGGGATCTCCACTCGGCAGCAGTATGTCCCACTGTCTGCTTCCTTGGCATTCATGATTGTGAGGGACACGTCTCCCACAAGCAGGTTCCCTTTCAACATATACCTGCTGTCATACTGTACTGTCACCTTCCACCCATCCGTCCAGATAATGGGCTGATAACACTTTGAAGACGGGCAGCTGCCACGACCCCAGCACATTGATGTGATGTCGTATGTACTTTTAACACTGTAAAAGCAGGGCACGGTGACATTCTGACCAACCTCTCCTTTCACAATCGATTCTGATACTGTAGAGCCTGTGGACAAAAAAACAAACAGTTGTTGAGCACAGGGCACACAACTGGAAGCTTCTCACACATCTTGCATGACCCGGTACCTCCCATCTTCCAAACACCACCAGGCACTGCTGGGTTAGGTTTTCCATGAATAGATGTGAATCCCAGCAGTGAGGGATAATGGCTGGGCAAGTGATTTGTTCAGAATGTGTCTCTAGCCACAGAAAGAATACACTTTCTGTAGCCCCTGCAGGTAGGCAGAGAGGTAAAGAGAAAATAGAGTTTTGGGTCTGCACATCTCTGTGGCATCTCTTTAGCCACATCCAGTCTGTTATCTTGTTAGTTTTTCGATTAGATTTAATCCAAGCCACACATGGAGGAACAGCAGGACACTGACCGTCATTAAAATCATTGTGGGAAAACCTTCCTCACTTTCCATGAAAAGCCACTAAATGGCAGGTTTCATCAGAATGATCACTACTGAATGAATTCCCTTTGTTCTTGCCTAATGCCAGATTTAGACCATTCCTATCAGGAGATATTTTTCAGAGCTTTTCTGAGAGATTTTATACCCTCTTCTTTTACTACCTTATTTTCTTCCTCATTCTTATGCAGTTTCTAACTTGCTTGGTTCCCATTAAAGGTCATTTTTCATATTTCCAGAAGGTTGTGTCACTCTATTCAAGTTAGACCAGTGAGACCTAGCAGCCAGCAGCCCATTCATCACTGTGAGATAGTTTATTTTGACCAATCCAGTTAATATTCCCTCTAGGAGGATTTTGATGAAAGCTGTGTTGAGTGCCATACAAAATCATTTGTGCTCTGGTGATCCAATTGTAGCCAGCCTGTACCCACCTTCTTCTAACAGGTTATGCAGCAGGGCTCCTGAGTTGTACATTCTGTCTACTTGTACTTCAAAGAAAACTGTTTGCCATATTCTTACTACCACATATTTCTAACCCAATTCAGTAACATGGGGTCACGTGTAAATATTTATATCTATCTGTATTAACATTTCAGGGACAGAATTCTCTGCAGCAAGTACAGGAAACAAATTATCTCTATTAAGTCTAGCAGACTGTAATTAGGAAGGGAGCTCCCCAAGGCACATTTGCCAACATGCACCAGTGGATCACATGCACTATATGGGCTTGATTGCAATTGTCCCTTGTGAAAAAGCTGTTTTGCCCAGCTCAGTCATTTTCCTAAGCTATTATAGTTAAAAACAACTTTGCATGCAGAGATTTTGCCACAATTGCATACTAGAAACTAATCTCTGAAACGAACATATTTTGTTTAATATAAAACAGCAAGCTTGAAACAAATCTCATCATAAAAGGCTTTATAAAGAACTACAAGGAACAGTATCTGTGATATAACTTTTCTGTCTGCTGAACTTATCCTACCACCATTTTTTTAATGTCTGCCTATACTACTACCACCCTGCAACCTGTTTTTTTAGTGCCATTGCCTTTAACAATATTTTCCTAGAACAAAAAAGAGAATAAAAAAGGAATTATTATCAGAATAGAAAAGGAGAAATTATTTGTTCCAATAAAATTTCATATTGGCTAAAAACCACCAGAAGCCACAGTTGACCTTTACTCTGTTTTCCTAAGCAGTCCCCTTCACAAGGCCAGTTGAAGTGAAGTATCCATTTTACATGTTTTCTCAAATGATTTAAAGTTCTCTGCTCATCTCAGACCATCACTATCTAAAAAACCCAAAAGATAATTCACTAATAAGACTAGCAGAAAGATCCTTAAAACTATCATACATACCTTCAACATCATTTTGTTTTAAAAAGGAAATAAGACTATAAGAAGATACTGAGCCACAGTGATAAAGTTCTATTCATAACACAAACTTGCAGCTTCTGTGCCACGCGGTCACCCTTCCGTTGTAACACAACATTGCAGCCCTCAGAAACATTTATGCATGTTAACCCCATCCACCTCCACCTATTCACTTAGACCCACTTAGTTACCTGTAAACAGGATCAGAAGAACCCAGTTCAAGCAGAAACAAGATGACATTGTGGCTGAAGATGAGGAACAACACTCCTGATGACACTTTGGGCATTCAAGAAAAGTTATCTTCTTCACAAACTTCTGGTTTTACTCCTTACTGTGTCATTTTCAGCCATGAATACCCTTTTAGTTTCATCGGAATTGCATTTCCTGTAGTTAGTTTGGTAGTCTCTAGCAGCACAGGCAAGGACTGCTGCTGGTGGCAGTGTCCACAACTGAACTGTTGCTGATTGTGGTTTGACTAAAAGGTTAAGATACTTTGCAGCACTTCAGAAATCTACTTCTCATTTTTTCCAGATCTGATTACAGTAGATGAAACTGTTGTCAGCACCACTGAGCTGACAGCACTCAGTAACCCATTGCCCCATACTGCCTCACCTGCCCCTGTTTGCCATAGCAGACAATTTGGATAAGAAATTACCCAGGATATGTAAGGCTGTGGTAAATGGAAAGGATTTGGCAAAAATAAGTTTCCAAGGAAGAACTACTGAAGTATTTAATCATAAGTTTCTGGTTCTAATAGTTAGATGCAACTCAGAGTATCTTTAGGCAAATGCTGTTTTCTTTGTAGGCTAGAATTCAGTATTACTGAAAAGCTGTCCTACTCTTGCACAGTTGTAGCCCAATAGAGTTGCAGTCTTTTTTCATTTGACTCTTAAAAATTTTGTATGCATCTGAGCTTTTGCAATATAAAGTAAAACATGCAGAATACACAGGTCACTTCAAAAGCAACGTGGAAACAGTATCATCCTAGGCTCAAGACTCACTGACAAAAAGTTGCTGAAATACAGCTTTTGAGAATTGGTGTTCCTTGGTCACTCTCCTTGTCCCTGGATTACCTAACTGTTCTTGAGGACATCATGTCTTTTCATGTTGCTTGGACTAGAAATGCAGCCGTGATCAAGTATGCTTGATCTAGGGCCAACAAGCATTCTTTGCTGAAGCAACTAACCTACCTCACAGTTCTACACATACAGACTTAAGTCCTGAGCAGTAACTTGTTATCAACAACTGCAACAGCAGAGATGCTTCCAAAAGCATACCCAAAACCATACATGAGACTAGTATCAGAACCAAAGCTGTGTTGTCCTTCTACCTTACATGAGAACAGAGTCACCAAAGTAACAGCTTGTTTAAGTGAAAAAGAGGAAAAACAAGGGATCGAAGTAGCTGGGAGACAGATAAACACCAGCAACATACTTGTAAGAGAGAACTGAAAGGAAGGATAAAGGGGGATTTTTGCATGCGGTGTCTGGAAGCAGGACTCTTAAGAGAATGCTTCCTCTTTGCTCCTCACGTTTGGGGAAACAGAAACTGCAGATAAGCGCTAGAGGAACAATTCTGATCATTAACAGCCATGATAGTGCATGGCATTGGCCGATGAACTCCTCCTGGTGGTTCAGTGCGTGACACCTGCAGATCAGGACACATCCATTCTGTCAGTTATCTGCAATAACATGCAGTGTGCACAGGTCCACACGGATTCTTCTTCCACATGGGTCACATCTGAGCTTTGAAATAAGTAAATAGGGTAGGAAAACAAGGAAAGTTATCCCCAAACTCTGTCTGAGCCCATTTTATTCACTTCACCCAGGTTGTTTTGCTCATACAACAGACTACAGTAGTTTGGGTGCTGTCTGTATCCTCAGGAAAGCCATTCTGGTCACATAGTAGGAGAATGTGATAGATACAGGGCAACAGTTAACCCGCTTGCTTTAGATTTCACCTCACAGTCCATATGGAAAGCCTTGATATAATTTCTGAGTTTCTACTTGCCTGTTTTCCAAGTTCCTGTTTTCAGTTTGTGCAAGAAGTGAGCACTATTTCTGTAGAAAATGTGCCAACGTCAGCTTTTTCATGCAGCCCTTTTAAGCAGATGCTCATTTTTTCTTGACTCAGAGCATAGAGTCAGATCATACTTTGTGAAAATAACACCAAAGCAAAATATTAAATATTGGAATAAGCTTAAAGCATTATTGAAAACATCTTTTCTTTGCACTATTTTAAAGACATATCATTAAATAACTTATTCTTCTTTCCCCCTTAGATCAATAGAGCTACCAGCTTTCCACTTTTGACCACTGGCATCACATTTGGCTTCTCTGTATCAAGAAACTTGTGGGACTTTTCAAGTAACTGTACTACTTGTTAGCTCTGTGCTTGTTCAGATAGTGTAACAACAGGGCTGGGCTTTTTCTTTTCCTTCCTTTTTTTTTTTTTTAATTAAGAGCCAACAAAATGCTGACATCAACTTTATCTCATCAAGTTTCATAAGGCATATATAATCCAACACATATTGCATACGTTAACATTTCAGAGGCAGAACACTTCAGATGTTATCCCATCCAAAAATAGAATCTGGATTTGCTGAGGTAAGGAAAGATCATCAGGAGCAAGTTAATTAACACACTGGAGAAGAGAATAGTTATAAGCAAATTTGCTACTCAGAGAGTCACATCATCCTGCAGCATCTGAAATGCCATTTCCTAAGACTGATTCCACTGCAGCTCCCAACCATAGTTTTCCAAAAGCAAAGTTGTAATAGAAAAAGTGACAACTATCATTGCTTTGATAGTTGACAATGGAAGAAAAAGTCCATGTTTTGGCTGAAAAAAGCCCTGGAAGCCTCCCACAGCTTTCCAATATTTGCCTTAAACATAGAAAAAGGATAATCTAGAATAAAGAAATTATTCATGAAACCTTTTTGACAATGAAAGCAGCTTTGAGTATTGTTTAAATGACGCAATCCACAGTTACCTCAATGGTTTCACAAAGAAATTTACTGCAATTCTTAGCTGCTGACAGGACCCAGCTTGGGTAGTATTTTGGTACCCAGACCTACAAATTTATTAAAAACATAAAAATTAGACAAATATCAACAGAGAATCATTGATCATCTATGACAGTTCTTTTTGAATGGGGAAGCTAAAAGGATCATGACAAACTTATCCTGGAGGCACTAAATGTTTCTTTGGATCTTCCACATGAAACAACATAGTAGACAAGTAGATATGAAATCAATTTTGCTCACTTGCACTTATTTTAGTTACCTACAAGCAATATAAATTATATCTAGTCCAGAGAGGAGGAAGGAAGGAAACAGTAGTGGTTGAGTAAAGGACAAAAGTGTTAACTTTGTAGAATTATTCATACATTTCTAAAAAAAACCCTTACTTTCTACTTCCTGTTACTTGCACTTAAAATAGCAGTTGATGTCCTCCAAGGAGTCATGAACATACTTCAGTTTATGTGCACTGAGTTCAATCCCTACCACCTTTTGCCTGCCCATTTAAGTAACACTTCTGAAAACAACAGAATTATCCAATGTAAATGATTCTATGATCCTATACAGTGGTGTTAACATGACAAAAAAATGGAGGTAAGATTTCCCTGACAGGAGGGGCAGGGTAAAGAAGCCACTTGTTCACTGTCAAATCATTCTTTTCCTCTTGCTATAGAGGGATTGATTCAACTCAAATGTTTTTTCAAACACGGTTGATGTGGATTCCACTTGATGGAGTACTTGCAGGCTCTTTCAAACTCAGAAGTTCTCACTGACTACAAAGCTGAATTATCCAGCCAGACTCTTCTTCCCCAGAAAAACTTAGCTGGGCATAGGGCTCACCTGAAAAGCAAATACAAAGCACCTGTACTGCAAAATGATTCACTTCATGCAGGTATCTTAACTATGGAGGAAATGTTAGTATATGCATCTATGTGTAAAAACCAAGGCAGGCATTTCTGTAAACTCAAGACTGGTTATGAATTACACCTAAGAAAATTAAAACCCAATTAATTTTAATTCATTTAGTTGTTCAGATTCCTGACAACTGTGTCTCTATAAGGCAAATTCTATCATCTGTGATCATCATGGCTTAATCCCAGCTGGCAACTAAGTCACAGCTGGTTCACTTCCCTCCACCCTGACCCCTTCCAGTGGAATGGAAAGGAAAATAAAACAAAAAATAAAAATTAAAACCTATGGGTTGAGATAAGAGCATTTAATAATTAAAATAAGGTATAATACTACTAATAATGATGATGAAAAAGGAAATAGCAAAGAGAGAGAGAGAGAAGACAAACTCCACAACAAAGAAACAACAGTAATGCACAATACAGTTGCTCATCACCCACTGACCAACGCCCAGCCTGTCCCTTGAGCAGCAATCGGTGGCTCCCAGCTAAGTCCCCCCAGTTTCTGTACTAGGCATGACATTCTATGGTATGGAATATCCCTTTCAGCTTAGGTGTCTTGGCTGTGCTCCCTCCTGGCTTTCTGTGTCCCTCCCCACTGGCAGAGAATGGGAAACTGAGAATCCAGGATGAAGGTAAGAAGGGCTTGACAATGACTAAACCATAGGTGTGTTATCAGCATTGTTCTCAGACTAAAGCCAGAACACAGCACTGCACCAGCTATTAGGAAGAAAATTAACTTTTTCCCAGCTGAAACTAGGGCAGCAATAAAGAAATTCTTAGGTTCTCTTTAGTACAGTTATATTACAACCAAACTAGAAAGGAATAGATTTTGCAGACTTTACACCGATTTTAATATTGAAGTACACATTCCTGAAAAGATCCACTGATACTGTAAACAAATACACTTATTTGGACTGGAAGAACTGTCAACTACAATTCCTCTCAGTCAGATCCCTTATTTGCTTCCACACTATAAAGCAATTAACTTAAAAAAAAAAAAAAAGCAGCATACTCCAAAAAAGCAGAAAGTGACAAGTGAAAGTACAGCAGAAGCTAACTTTAATCTGTGGCGACCACCTCACATGATGTATTTAACAAAAAGTGTACATTTTGGTTCTACCAATAACCACACAGCTCACAAACCAAACATTTTCAGCTGCCTAGTCACTCATGACCTCCAGCAGGTGTACAATGCTCTGTCTGCTTGTACAGCAGCAAAACAGCACGTACCTTCAGAATCTATTGTGCCTCTCACTACAATGAGCTAAGAAAAGTGGGGTTTTTCATGTCATTTCATCAATAATGCTACACATAGCTGCATCTTTGTCTAAAACCTGATCTCTCTTGCTACCAGAACGCTCTCTCTGCTTTTCGCTCTGTCCCATACAGTTGTTGCCATCACCAGGATCCATTGGTTCCACTTTCACTCTCAGTCCTCCCTCTGAATGAGGCAGATCATCAGGCAAGGAAGCCAGGCAGTTCTGAATCATCTCTACAACTCGTTCCAAGTGCTTCTGAAACCGCTCTGCTGTTTCCAAACGCTGCCGTTTCTGCACCTCCATCATGACTCTCAGCGTCTCCCTAGCTTGGTGAGGGCGATACTCATTTATAAGATGATGGACGTGAACAAAAAGCAGTTTCAAGTCTTCCAGTTTCTCCTCTCGCTTTATACTCCCTGGACTCCTTATCAAGATATCCAAGAGGTCCAAAAAGTTGACCAGGATGGACATATTAAGTTTTCTTAATTCTTTCTTGTGGTCAAACTGCATTGGATGCAACCGTTCAATACCCTGGCTCTCCAAGGGTCGAATAATCAGATCATCACACTGAAACTGATTACCAAACATCATATAACTGTCTTTCACTGGTGGAGGTGGCTTTGGAGCCAGGCCTTTACGGATATTTTCATCAGTGTATTCTTTTATGTACTGCATTGGAGGTGGAGGAAGAGCACTCACTTGCTGAGGTTCACCCATTTTTGCCAGATGAAAATACCTAGGGAAATGTCCCAAGAAATACACAATAAACAACTTGTATGACCACCTTACTGTACAAATAGAAACAAAAGCAATATAAGGGAGAAAATGAGCCAGAAGAAAGCCATTTCAATGCACAGAGTACAAGGAACTGGATAAATCCACACTAGCTTTTCACTAAGGTATACTTTCAGCAAGATTAGCTTCACCAGAAGCACATAAAGCATTCATCTCCTGAACCACGACAGACCAGCCTGCAATCAGAGCAGCCCGGGAAGCCCCTTCCCCAGCCGAGGCCTGGTACGCCAACATCACGCCCCTCGAGAGAGGCAGCCGCGCAGGCCAGCGGCGGGCACGCATCGCCCTCGGGGTAGGTGGCGCCCCAGGCCCACAGTGGCCGCCAACCTCCCGTTCTCCTGGCCCATCCGAGTCAGACTAAACTAGGCCAGGCCGGGCTCCGGGAAGGCCCAAGCCCCGCCGCAGGTGTCTCCCGGCCACAGCTGAAGACAGAAGAGGTCGCGCTACGGCAAAACCCCACCGGCGACTGACCACGTACCAACGGAGGAGACAGACCCACTCGCACCCACAGACAACCACCCGACCTCACCTGCTCTCTAGATCTCCCTCACCGCGACCGCCGAAACCCCACTTCCGCCCAACGGCCGCTTCTCCTCCCCTCCATTGGCTCGCAGGCTTCCCGTCGGCACGCTCTGATTTGTCCTTCCTAACGCCGGTCAGAAGCTTGCTCCACTCAGCGCAGGGGCTCCCTCTGGAGGCGGTGCCAAGCGCGGCGGGGCGGAGTGCACGCTGTGGAGGTGCTAGGCTGTCAGGAGCAATGTCAGGGGCTCTGCGGTGGGTGCGTGGTCCCAGGACGAAGCCGCACGCAGCCTCGGCGGGGCGGAGCGACTGCGTCCCTACCGCATCCCACAGCTGATGAGGCCCCACGAAAGGCCTTTAGTGGCGAGAGCGATGCGGTCCTGGTCCCCCTCCGTGAGCTCCCTGCACTGCTGAAATACTGTAGTGGAGCACTGTGTGCAGTTCTGGTGTCCTCAACATAGGAAGGATGTGGAGCTGTTTGAGCAAGTCCAGAGGAGGGCAAGAGGGTGGTAAGGGAACTTGAGCACCTCCCATATGAAGACAGGCTGAGAACATTGGGTCTGTTCAGCCTGGAGAAGAGAAGGCTGCATGGAGACCTCGTAGCAGCTTTCCAGTATGTGAAGGTGGTCTATAGGGTTGCCAGAGCAGAACTCTTCATCAGGAATGTAGTGATAGGATAAGGGGTAATGGGTTCAAACTTATACTGGAGATTCAGGTTAGATAAAAGGAAGCTCTTCCCTGTGAGGGTGTTGAGGCGCTGGCACAGGGTGCCCAGAGGACCTGTGGCTGCCCGTCACTGACAGTGTTCAAGTCCAGGCTGGACAGGGTTTGGAGCAACCTGGTCTAGCAGAAGGTGTCCCTGCCCATGGCAGGGGGTTGGAACTGGATGAGCTTTAAGGTCCCTTCAATCCAAACCATTCTATGATTCTAAATAGCTTTTGAGTGCCTGCTGCATTCCCTGACTGCACCACGACAGTAACAAACAGGTGGACTCCACTCCTTTCATTGCAGATTTGGTTTGGACGCAGTTGAAGAAAACATCGTGGATTTCAGTTTTCCACGCTGTGAGTGGTGGGGAGCTGGGATTCCTGCTGGCATCGCCTCTGCAGGAATTCTCTCTGGAATAGCCAGCAGTAAGGAATTTTTGACGCTTGAGCAGTTATGTCCCATTTTCTCTCCTCCTCAGCAGATGGCAGCAACGGCCTTTGTCTGGCGGGGCCGCGCTGCGCGCACACGCGGCACCATCGGCAGCCTCGCAAGATTGATCATTGACCCAAGAAAAGAGTTTGGATCGAATGAGAATCGCTTTGGATCCTGTTAATTATTTACAAAATGGGGCAAACAAGATCCAGAATAATCAGGTTTATTTGATTAGAAAACCTGAAAACCTGTACAGCTTGCATTTCGCTGAATAGCTGAGTATTTAAACACTCCAAACAGCACTCTACAATTGACAATGAGTCCAACCTTGCCTGCAAAATAGGCTGATCTATTTCATTTGTAAGCAAAACATATTCTGGGGAGGAAATGACCCCCTTGGGACATTTGTTCTCAGACTATGTTGTATCTGGTCCATAGGAAGGAACTTGAGTGAACTTGCTGAAGAAGTCTTTCCCATTATGAAGTTCAATGCCCTTGTACTTTGGCAGTGCTGTATAGTATTTACACATTTTACATTACATTGCTGATGACTTTGTTACATTCTTAGTCTCATATCTCTTAATTTCATAATAAAAGTTTTTCCTTTTCTCTGTATTCACATGGTTGATGTCATCAGCGAGATTATAGTTTAGCATCTATCCACATATGTGTGTATGTGGATATGACATATTCTAAGTTTTCAAACATAGGCTCAATGGGTTTTGTTTAGTAATTAGGCCTCAATTTATGCATATTGCACAAAGGAGGTTTTTCTTGCCATTTGGTAATGACCGTAGGGAAAATTGGCAGTAGGTTGATCTGGGCTTAATCTGTATTTGTCAGTAGTTTCTAGACTGCCAGATCGAATGCAGTCTGGTATCTGAAGTGATATCTTCATACTTTCTGCCTTACTTCCACTTAAAAAGTGAAACAAAGGTCCTTACATTAAGGATTTTTTGTGTGAATTCATGTAGTGTTCTTTTCAGAAACACATCAATATGGACTGAAATGTCACGAGTGTGAATGGGTTCCTTAGCCTTAGGAGGTTGGGTACAGAAAGCTCTTATTCTTTTACATAAATAAATGGGCAACCATGGTGGGCAACACAATGAAGAAGAAATGTAACAGAATAAAGTGGTTTGCCCATGTGGTGTTCAGTTTTCATCATTTCAGCACTGGACCTGGGCTAACCATCCCTTTGGAATGCAGGAGTTGTGCTAGTACATGATGTGTTAGTAAGAGCCACCTTAAGAAAACTGGAAAGCAGAATAGGTCATTTGAGTGCCAAATAAATATTGCATGCTTTAATTTGTTTTTAACAATAAAGACTTAAAAACCCAAACAGGTTAAAGAATTAAGATGTTTTAAAAGTTGCCACCTGTCACCACTTTCCTACCATGGATATGAAACTTAAGGTCTTCACAGATTTAAGGAGCACTTTTGGTGTAGGCATTGAAGTGGGTCTCTGGTAGTCTCCCATGCCACAGGTTTGCTCTTTGACACAAACCAGTCATTCAGACTCTCCATATTAAGCTACAACCATAGTCGCAAAAGACTCAAAAAGCCATATGAAGTCTTTGGGGATCAGCAGGAAGATTTGAGACCTTTAATCTGCATTCACAAAATCAAAATACCACATTGCTTCTTTCATCAGCTGGTGATCTTGTCAGTTGAGAATCTAAACAGCTCAGAGAAGTACTCCAGGATGGAGATGCAGATCGTATCAAGGCACATAAACATGGAACTGAGAGCATGGTTTTCAAATACAGGCAAGGCTGCAGTTCCATGCTGCAACTGAAGTTTTCTGCTTTGGAAAGGGTGGTCTCATTCCTTCACCTCCGTCCCCTAGTCTTTCCTCCTGATCCCACTCTCCTTTCTTCCTCCAGCCCCCACTTCTGGCTGTGCAGTCATTTTTTCTCACTACTTAATACCATCACCTTGAGGAAGTGGATTGCAAAGTAAACTGAAGCAACTCCAAACCCCACAGAAAACATTACTGTAATTTTTGTGGATTATATTATGAGCTCTTCTAGTGAGTTAAATCACTGTGCTATTGTGAGCATCAGGGAAAGCTTTGGAAAGAGGAGAGCATATAGGGAGAAGAAAGGAAGGAGGTCAGGGAGACAGTGAGGGAATGGTACTCCTTGTTTCTGTGGCAGCAAGCTCTTATCTCATCTCAAATCATCTTGTTACATCATTCTGTGAAAGACAGGCAAGGAATAGAAAGCACCACCTCCAGACATGCATGAGAAAACCCACATAGTAGGAGGTACTAACACACCTTTGGGTTTATTGGACTTTCCAGACTTTCACATTCTTTTAACAAGAGCTGAGCTCAATTCTCTAGTGCCTTGCACTGAGTGAACTGTGCAGCAACGATGTAAAATGCCGTGGCTTCAAACAGTAGAAGGCAGTGGCAGGCCGAGCACTTGTTTTTTGCATGATCTCTGTGATATTCTGGAGTTATTTTCCCAGTCTGTATGTAATGGCCAAGACAGAGGGGATATCATAGAGTCGTAGAATCATTTAGGTTGGAAAAGACCTTTAAAATCATCAAGTCAAATTAATCATCAAGTCCAGACCATTAACCCAGCACTGCCAAGTCCACCACTAAACCATGTCCCTAAGCATCCACAAATACCTCCACTCACAAGTACTTCAAGCACTTTCCTGTGTACAGCATATTGCAGGGAAAGACAAGAGTCTGACAAAAGCATCTGCCCCCTCCACAAAATGAGTGTCACAGGAAGAACTAAGGATGAGAAAAGGGAAAAACCCCATATAATGTCAACTAATGAAAGAAGAAGAAAGAGTTTCAGTCTCATTCTTGGCAGCATTGCTGATTCTCAGAAGACCCATGGATGACCCTTTCTAGCTTGTATTTCAACTCTTTTCTGAAAAAAGGACACTGACCAGTACAAGCCTACCACTGATAGTACAGCACAATTCCTACAACATCTCCAAATTGTGGGAATGAACCTGGACACCCTTTCAGCAGCTGGCAAATCAATACAATAATATTGTCTGCCTCAAAGACACAACATCTTAATTTACAGTTTTAGTTAAGTTTGTTTTGCTCTTCTTCATAACTAATTTGAGGCAAATTGGCATGTTTCATTATCAGGCATTCCAGTTCTGTTAATTCAGCAGTAGTGTGTACAGGGTGTGCCAGTGCAGTATGCTAACTTTTTTTAGCAGAATTTGAATCCAAGCATAGTAAGTACAAAACGCATTTTCAAGCATGGTCTTAGAAAAGCACTGCTTTCTTCTGTGCTAGAACATGTTTCTGCCATTTTTGATTGCAGTTGTGCTCTAAATAGTAAATAGAAGTGGGGTGTTTTTTTTCCCAAAATGGAATTAAGTTCCAGTTTCTTCTTGGGTTTAGACTGAGTGTTACATCTTACAGCCTGGTGATTGTTAACAGGCTTTGTTGCAGGATATACAAGGGAGGAGGGGAAGAGAAAAAGGAGCCTGTTGGGGATGAAGGGAACTTAAGCAAGCTTTATGTCTCCATCTGCTGTGCTTAATTCCCATCTCCCTGTCTCCTGCTGTGGCTTTGGGAATTAATGAATTTGCAGTACAGTGCTGTGCTGCCTTTTCTTTCTGACTTCTCCAACTAAATATCAGATGCAGCCTATTGCTGCACCTAGGAGAGAAGTTTTATGTTCCCATCATGTAAAAGTTGGAGCACATCAGTCTTCAGTGCATATGACAATTGAACTGTTTCTTGCTACTGTTACCAGACTGAAACAGATTCAAATCTCAGCACAGAGCCTGCATGATTATCCAGCAATGAAACATGTTAATAAATTGACATGGCTCAAAATCCAGGCACATTTTGATAGAATCGGCCAGCGCTCTTTCCTATGCTCATAGTCTTGATGTCAATTCTGGATGCAACCCCCTACCTGATTTTTAAGCCAGACATTAATGCTGGGTCTATACTTGGTCGCACACCTGTAGTGACTACCTAGTCTAGCTTGTAAATTAATATGTCTCAAAAAACATGTCTTCATGGCATGGAGAAGTAATCCCTACGCAGCCATCAGCATCCTGAGTAGCTGCAAACATGTCTTATTGCCAGAACAAACTGTGGGGTTTGCAGCATTGCAGTTTTGCCAGCAGTGTAAGTCTCGCCTTTGTCTTCAGAAGGAAATGGTAACAGACAGGAACCATGATAGGCAGGCACTAGAGAAAGGAGCTGGAACAAATTCCCAGTTTCTGTATGACCTGATGAAACTAAGGGTTGTTTTTTCTCTATCTGCCTTTCTGCCTAAGAAAGAAAAGCTGAGCAAAGGATTATTTGTACCTTCATCACAGAAGAGCCTGTCTTAACCCTGTGCAAGCTCACCAGTTTAAGACATGTTCTCTATGTTACTGTCAGTATCTGTAAGCCTGGGAATGATTCGCTTCAGGCATTCAAGTTATAGATAATTCACTGCATCCTCCTAGCAGATGCTCAGAACAAGGCATCTACTTTCCCAGGGCTCCCAAAGAGTTCACAGGAGAATCTTGCTCTGGTTCTACAAGAGCAACCCCCTTGGTCACTGGGAGCAGTGTGAGTGGATTCAAAGGTACAGTTGTGAGACCTAGAGGGAAGCTGGATGCATCTGGCTCATAAAGACCAGGCTAATTCTTCCCTTTTTCTGCAGCTTTCTGTCTTGTTCTTTGGGTCTACTGGAGACATGTTTATTGGGATGATAATGAACTGCCAAAGCAGCAAGACAGCTGAATAACCTAAATAGAGTTTCTCACACTCTAAAAAAGCAAAGTGGTGAAATGGGTTGAATTCTGGAAGCTTGGAAGTTGAATGATGATCATCATACTAGTGAAAGGGAAGAGCTGGCACCCAGGCAGGAAACCTGACCTAAATATTACACACGATAGAAGCATACAGGTTGTTTCATGAGAGAGAAGATATGGTTGCAGCTTTCCGGTCTGTTTTTTTTTTATGAAAACAAAAAATATCTATATTTAGCTTTATAAATTTCTCTGCCGCCTTCAGGACATAAGCACTGATATCAGAGCAGGATGTGCGGGTGGGGAGATTTCCACAGTCTGCAGCAAAAGAGGTGCGAACTGCATAATCTTGGTAAATCCCCTAAGAAAAAATCCAATCCCTAGATTAACATTTTCAGAGCAGAAATAGAGCAATTTGCAGGAAGCAAGGGAAGAACACAGGTGATGAAAAGAAAAGAAAGGAGCCCACTGAGGCCACAGTTGATAAGAACAACTTTCTCTATAACCTCAGTTTGCCCGGCACGCAGGAGTATTTAGTGAACATGGCAGCTCAAACTTGAATCTGAGACATTTAAAATATTTCAGATTTTCCTGCATATGGATGGAAAAGCATCAAAGGACACATGGTAGCAGGCTTTATGAAAGCACTTTAGCAGAGAAGATGTAGGATAGCTAGAAAATTCATCAGGCTTTGTCTCCTCATCTTAAGGGATAAACTTATGGTGGCTTTAAGATACTTAGGACAGTTATATTTAATTCCTTTCCTTTTAATTCATATTGCATGCAATACATGCAATACATAGTGATCAAAAGTCTAGAACAAAAGAAGTTTGATTGTATGTTCAGTGCATCACTGCACTGTCATACAAGGTCAGGTTCTAGAAAGAAGATTCCTGTGTTAGAGGGATATCTCAGCTCACCCAAGGAGCCCTTTCAGGAAGGCTATGTTGTTTGTGCATAGAGTTCTACAGACCTCTCACGTCTTCCAGCTCTGCAGCCAACTTGGTCATAGACAAGGGGTGTACTTCTACCTAACTATATATTTTTATATTTATAGACATATTGTTAACTTATATATTAACTATTTATAAGTATATATAGTTAATATATAAGGGTTATAACCTGTTGGTCACCTGGGTGGATGATGACCTATGATTTATGTCAACAGTTCACATCTTGAAAGAAACATTTTCTTTTAAAATTGGGCAAGAAATCATGATCTTTGAAATTAAATAGAATTTAAATACACATAAGCAGTTACTTTCTCATAAATGTATAACTAAATATAAATACAATTCTTAGGCCGTATGTTTTTGTATATACATGTCAACCTGCCCATATATTAGACTATTCTGGTTTTGGCTTGTTACACTTAAATATTTGTATGTTTGCTACACATGGGCTTTGGGATTAAAGTGAAAAAGGAACATGAAGGGGTAGATCTGTGGCAAGAGTGGATACAAAAATACGTCAGTCGCTACATTCCTCCCCACTTCAACAATGGAGAGTTACCAGTTGATAAGAATACTGCAAAACAGAAATAGTTAACAGCTCGCACAGAAATCAACTGCTGTGTTTCTATTAATGGCACTCAAACCTGGCTATGCTCATTTGTTTCCTTCCTTATGGTCATTCTTAATTATTTCCCCAGTCTAATACCATAGCTGGCCCATCATCAGGTTGAACTCACCATGGAAATCTCAGAATGGCTCATCTTGCTTGCTAAATCTTGCTAGGTCTAATGTAACTACCAGATTCTCTATCACTCCAGGCCAAAATCTTTTATTATTTTCTTACAACTATGTGTGTCTTTCTACATGTGTTGTATCAAATCTGTACCTTCCCTTTCACAGCAGCTCAGCCTGTCCAGTTCTCCCACGTGCAGAGCCAAATCTTGTTTGCTCCGTTTCTCGTTTGCCTTGACCCTCGCAGCGTCTTCCCGTCAGACCTCGTACAACACGTAGCTTTGTACCATGTTTACACCAAATAAAGCACAGTTGCCAAGACCCCTATCTGAACATTTGATCCAGTCACTCCCCTCTTCATGTCCCTTCGCTAACTCATTTCTTATCACATGAAGAAATCAAGCTGCCAGTCAGTACATTCAAAGAATTTCTTAGCTCTCCCCCCATTACTTACCACCCTGCTGAATCTCTTCTCCTCCCACATCCTCTCATCTCCAGCACCCCTGCTCCCCTCAGAGGTCTACGCGTTGGCTTCTCATCTCTTTGCTGTCCTGCATGCCTTGCTTTTTCTGCAGAGCTGCAATGTCACACCCTTGCATTTATATTTACATTCAGTTTTCTGAGAAGATGCGTACATCTCTGCCAACAGACTGCAACCCCCCTTGGCACAAGCTACAAAGACTTTTCAGAAAGTCCTTAACATGTTACAGTTTTTGCAAAGAAGAGACTAGAAAGAATAACATAGTCCTAAATAAGTGTTCATAGCTAAAAATGCAGTGACGAGACAAACTGTGGTTATAGATTCATGTGTACCCACAGAAGTCAAGCAAAATGCTATTAAGATCAAGAGCCTTTTGGGGGAGATTCACTGTTGCTAGCATGGCGAAATCCATACAGTTTGTCAGGGCACGCACTTTATTGTCCGTGTTTTGGCTTATTAATTACAAGAAAGGATCTCTGAGCATAATTTAAACCAGCAAATTCTCAAGAGTGTGAAAAGTGATGCATATACAGATGTGGCCCTATATTTTAGGGGTGCAAGCACTTAAACAAGGTCTGGAAGTATCTGAATAGCTGCTGTCTACACAGACAGCAACTTCAGAAAACTCAGCAGACTCTGATTTTTATATGTATATGCATAAGGCAAACTGTCTGTAGAATCGGGAAATTTGGCCTGAGTATTGATCCTAGTCTACAAATTGATATGAAATCCCCTTTGACAGCAGTGACGATTTTTCAGGAGATCACAGACTTGTGTCATCTTTCTTGTTCAACCACAAGAGTTCCTTGGAACTCAATCACTCTGCCAAGAAATGAAACAGCTTTGCTAGACTTGTGCATGACAAACGTTTCAGAGAACGCAGCGTCTCGTCTTCAGCAAGACCACCATATAGAGGTAGAGATACATATATAGGGATCAACCGCCCAACAACTTGTTTGTCCTTGTTTCGGTTCCATTATACAGCATCACCTTTAGCAAATTCTCTTACAGATCTCTATGTCAAGTGCTATCTTTAAATTGTATTTTTATGGCAAATGCAGGTTCTCAATTAGCATTGAACAAAATTGGTAAGGAATGTTTGATGATCCATGGGACATGCTGCCTAAACAATATAACATCGAACAACAACGAAGGGATATGCCAGTCCTTTTTTGGAAAGGGGTAACCAATACATTCTATTGAGAAATCTAGTTCCCAAGTCTGTCTATGATTTGCCTTATAAAATCTGAGTCTTCATTTAAACAGTTTGCAATTCTGATATTTGTTCAGATTTTGTTTTCCTCATGAACTAAATTTAAAATAATAAAGTGTCTTCTTTGGAGCTTGCAAAGAGTTCTAAAAGTACAACAGCAACAGGGAGCTACCTCCTTTTACCCTAATGCTATGTTAAACTAAAGCCAGAAGTCAGCACGGATAAATGATTTATACTGGAACAGTTTTCAGAAATACCAAACAATTGAAAGTACTTATTGCAGTTTCCTCGCATTCCACCAGATTCCATCTCTCCAGACCTCAATAGCATCACCAATACAATTATACATCACTAGTTAAAAAAATAGATACACAAAATACTAAATATGAAAGAGCAGAGAAAATGAATTGCATTTGGTTTAAAATTTAACAGTGCTGTTGTGCTGACTCCATTAGTACATATTATCTTTTTATATAATTCTATATTTAGCTTGGTGTGGACTGCCCTGAATGGTGCCCTGAAGTCTGAGAAATCCAGTTGTGCTTGGTTTGACGTTTGTGCTCACCTCACTGTTGATTACACTGGTCTTGATTGCACCTGCACAGGCATGTTGTTCCTGTGCCTCCTGGAGCATCCAGCCACGGTCTAATTAGGCTGCACCTGAAGCAGTCAGTAATCAGTAAGTAGTAACCAGTGATAACTGATTAGTTTTCAGTTATTGTAACCATTTGTTTTGAGTTTAAATATCTAACAACTACAATTATTTATCGTTCCTTATACAAGTATATCCTGGATATAATTTTCTTTGCTAACATACTAGGAACTTTCATGGTATGTGGGAAAATTCCTCAGAATAAGTTGTATGAAATCTCTGAGACACACGGTCAACTGTTAAATACTCAAAATTGGAAGGCACCAGTCCTTTGAAAAAGCAATATGGATGCATGAACTACTTTTAGGAGGCCAATAGAGACACTCATCCTGTACATCCATGTTCAGTGCGTACATTGCTAACTGTATGGGAGAGCAGAAGACAGATGCTTCATCATGCCACAACCCTTAATTAATCCTTAATCATTGACTCACATCTACTGAATGTCCGTCAAGTGTTATTTTTTCCACAACATTTACCTTAGCGTGTATTTCAACATGTGCTGTTCATTTTATGACTTCAGAGAGGATGTGGTTATGGGTTGACAGAAAGGAAGCTTTGCTGTAGATGGGAAGATAAAGCTCAAAGCACCTACGCTGCCTTTTGAATACCTTTTTTTCTAACTTAACTGTCTTCCTTCTTGTGTCTCTTTCTTGGACAGGCACTGAGCACATAGAACCAGCACCCCATGTCCTAGGAGACAACCATTCTTGGCTCAGCCATGAATAACTGTGTGCTCTTAGAGGAGCTGCTGATCAAAAAATCCCAGCAGAAGAGGAGGACTTCACCTTCCAACTTTAAAGTGCGCTTCTTTGTCTTAACCAAATCCAAGCTGGCTTACTATGAACATCGCCATGGGGTACGTCAGCCATTTTCTCTTTTATAACAGAATAATGAAGGGAAGGATGAAATTTATTAAAGGAAGGGAAGGATGCTAATGGAGGGAAGCATAATCTTTGTTAAGTTTTATTAACTCAACTTTTCCGGTCCTTACTATAGCACCATTCACTGAAAATTGCAAAGTGGTCAAATTAGAGGTGATCAGTGGGCATTTGGTGTGCACAGAGGAATAAGACTACTTCGCTGCTTTATAGCAAGGATCTAGTTTTGTTGCAGGAATTTAGCACAGGCTGTTGTAACTGAAGTGTGTAATAGCTGTGTGAGCCTGTGCCTGGCAGTTCACATGGGTGCAGCTGAGA
Organism: Coracopsis vasa; assembly: GCA_026283785.1. Taxonomy (NCBI): domain Eukaryota; kingdom Metazoa; phylum Chordata; class Aves; order Psittaciformes; family Psittacidae; genus Coracopsis; species Coracopsis vasa. Next base: position 93,754 of record JANHGB010048217.1, read on the forward strand.
CCTGGAGTGGCGTATTGCAAAGATGACAAGTGTACCCTAATTACATCTGCTAAAAAAGTCATCCACAGATCTTCACTCTCATGCTTTCCTTCAGGGCAGCAGACTGATTGATGGCTGGTAGGAGACAGTCTTGCTTTTTAACAGAAATTCAGCTGCCATGTGTAACATGATTCGTCTTCAGAGCTAGCTTCAGAAGGGATGCGATGACGATACCCGTGCTCAGACTAGGCTTTGTTTGCCTAAGCTTGAGTTTCCCTGGTTTACTAAATATGAAGAAAATTGGAAGTCAGTCTGAGCACCCCATTGTGCTAAGTGTTCTAGTGAAATGAGAATTATTTCCTTCTTCTATTTAGCTGGATGTTTGCTGAGCCTCATTATGGTTGTAATATTGCTTGTTTTCCAGCAGTCGCTGAACATGCTGTTAATCCATTATGTTTAGGCACTGCTACTGTATGAAGAGCAGAACTGGGGATTGTGCTGCCTTGCTATGCAGCACTGGAAACTACAGACCATCTAATCTTGCTCAATTGCAGAAAATTAAATTAAAACTGAACCCAATGAGAAAAGTGATCTTCATAGCACAGTGTATAGCTATGTGCCTTTGTATTTTAGCATAGCCTAGTTGAGACTGGGTAACAACTTTAATGGTTAATAGTCATTTTTACTTGCAGGTTATTTCTCTCAAATATGCCCAACAAATTGTTTTTCGTGCTTTTATTTTATAGACTGTGTTTTTCTTAACTCTGTATTTAAATAGGATAATATTTATCGCTGCACACTGTATATTTGCTTTCAGACTCTCTTTTTCTGCTCTCCAATCTTTCAAATGCCATTAAAAGATTTTAAATTCCATTATAAGTATTTCACTTATTCTGGGTTAAATTTTCAAAAGCATCTAATTGATTCTGCTGTAAGTGTTTAGAGAAGTCTTCACAACTAATTTTCCTTGGCGCTTTCTGAGTCTTGGTGGACTTGAGATGAACTCAACATACGCTTTGCATAGACACGTTTGTGGAGTCACAGTAGGTGTCTGTCAGCACCTTGAGACACTGAAATAGCTTGGAAAATGTGACTTGGTGACTTTCACTGGGGCATAGATTTCATAGGCTATGTGAGTGTCTCTGGAAATTTTCTTCCCTAATCTTCCAATTAATAGGTCAATTAGGTGAGATGAGGGTTTGGTATCTTATCTACTTTATGTTATATATTATGTATTTTAAACATGTACATATTATATATGTGTAGACATGTATATGTAAACACAGGTGCTACTTTAGGCCCTTATACACATTTGAGGGACGGTGGGTATATTTGTAATTAGAGGGCTGATTTTTCTTGAAAAGCTATTTTTTTTCTGACACAAACTGTCAAAATCAGGTTGTTATGTGAATAGAAGAACTTCGTATGAAATTGAGAGAAAAGAGTTAGTTCTGTGAAATACTCCGTAATCTTCCCCAAAATTAGACCATCCTGGTGAGACCTCCTTGTGGTCCTCTGGAGAGGAAAGCTTAGGGCAGCCCATGCAAGTACCATCTTGTTTTGTGCTGGGAACAGAATGAACCCCCAGCAATTGAGTTCACAGCTAGTGAAGGGAAACTTACAGTACCTGCCTGACACACGGGCTATTCACATCCCATTGAGTGAACTAGGACTGGGGAGTGTGCACAGGCATTGAAATCAATGATCTGTAGTGCTCATTCTCTGGCACTGGTTTGGCTCTGCCTTATGAGGACACTCCAGAAATTTGTGGGGCAAGCAGGGGCTAGTACAGGCTGTGACCATTGCCAGCAGGCAGTTTGCATGTGGTTCTGCTCTGAAGATTTAAGGCAGAGCGATAGGGACATTGCTGTTCTCTGCCAGCTGGCTGCAGTGATGGGGAGTATCCTCAGGCATGTGTACTGTTCCATACAGAGGGGCCAGCAACTGCCTGAGCTTTTAAAGTATGTAATTTTTAAGGGGAATCTCTGTGGATGTTTGCTGTAAGAGTTTTCTTTAAGAACCCCTTTCCAACCTGTCTGGTATCTTACTGTACTCAGAGTTCAGTACTGTGCAGTACCTACCTCTCCAGTCCCTGGTCTGTCAGTAATAACAGCCTGTGCATAGAGTCAGATAAAACAACTAATGAACTGCTCAACAGTTAGACAAGTCCCACTGATTTCAATCTTGTGGCTTAAAGTAAAGCATACACTTATTTGTTAAGCCCAGGATTACATCTTTTGCTGTACTTAAAAGGGTTTAGCACTCAGTCCCTTCCTCTGCATTTTGACATCGTGGGTATAAAAAAGATGTTTAAGAGTTTATTGCAGCAGTCCAAGACAAGAAATTAAACAGGTCAGAAGGGTACAGGGATAATTCTGTAAATGATACCAGAAGCTGTCAAGCCAAGTGACATCAGAGAAGCAAATCTTTGCAATAACTGGAATGGCATTTTTGTTGTAATGGCCATAGCTAGACAGAAAGCACTGTTCTCCTCAGGGGCCAAGCACACCATTGCCATTAATGTTAATGAAAGATATTTACATATCTCATTAGGAGAATGAGCCCCTAATAACTGACAACAAAAAGAAGCTGTGTTTTCTGGAATTCATTATGCAGTGCACAATGCAGGGCTGTCTTAACATAAAGCAAAGCCCTGATAACAGGCACATGTATTCAGCCCCCGTCTCTACTAAAACACATCAGAAGGGCCTTTATTAGAACATGCAAATCAATTCCATGAGCAAAAATTCTTCATTTCTAGGGTCTGATTTTATAGCTACTGTACATGTGAGTAAATGAGCTTATTGGAATAATCATTTAACTATTTCAATGAGTTTGGTCCTCACAAGGCTAACAGATAATGCCAAGGTTATGTGATACTCTCAGGGTCCCAGTACTGTTGCAGTACTGCAGAAGAAGCAGACAAATGAATCCCTCTGGAGAGGTGTCTAGGACAGAGTTTCAAATGTCCTTATATAGCAAAACACTTAAACTGGTGAGTTACCTATATCCCATTTGCTTAATGGCTTATGATGCTTAAATCCTAAGGATTTATGCTTAAATCCTTCAGGTTAGCAGGCGGGATAGTGAAGAGAGGTAGTTTAGTATTTCAGACACTAAGTAGAGGTTCTTGCGTAGTCTTCAGCATGTCACATTCCTGCCAGATGGGAACAGTCAGAAATGAGCATCCCTCCCTGTATTTCAAGCTGGCTGTAGTCTAAAAGGGGCACAGATGTGTGAGGCTGATGGCACACCTAGTGAATAGACTGCTGTCTTCTGGGTTAGTACCACACTAATGTGGTGCCTTGACCATTACATGATGCCTGCATCAGAGCTGCTATCTTGGCAAGGCTGAGACATGTAAAGAGTGCTTGGGTCTGTCTGTATCAGCTATGGAGAAGTGCTCCATGTTCCTACACTAATTTTCCTTCTTCAAAAATAGGCATCTTGCCCTATACAGGCATTCTGAGAATTATTTCAGGGCTGGAAAGGTTGCACCCAACACCTGGGAAGTTCAGGCACATAAATACTTTAAATTTTATATCTTCATGCACTCATGGGCTATAACGAGTCCAGCTTTTACAGACAGCAATGAAAGGCATACACAGAAAAAGACTGAGTTCGCTTTTCATTTACATCAGCCCTATTCTTCCTACACTGGTCAGATGCTCAGGAGGTCAAACAGCATGAGTCAGCCTTGTCCTGGGCTCTTTCATTCACATCTTTGATATTCAGATATAAAGATGGCACTTTAGTGTGCCTTGAATTTTGCTTTCAGTTTCTTGTTCCAGGAGAACAAAGGAATAAACTTGGCTGAAAAGCCTTCTATCAGCATCCTAAAAATGCTTCAGCTGCTTCTGTTGAGTTATCTACATGTTGGGTAACTTACACCAGTCTAGCCAGCACCAGTAACAAAAGCAGCACTTTGTTCCAGTCCAGCAGTCCATTTTACCTCGATTATTCTACATAGAATCCAACTTGTCCATCCTGCCCTGGAAAGACTTTTTTCCCCTAAGACTCTAACATAAACAGACTAAGACTTTTCTTCCAGAGACCTCTATTTTGATGTTCCTCTAAATTAGAGTAACAAATCACACCATTCCTTGTTGCTTTGTGTATTCTGAATACCTTACAGTCATGAAGCTCTAATCCTTATATAAAATTGATTTAATTACAGTTTTAAAGACTACCTTCCAAACAAATACACGTGAGTAGATAACGTTGTTCTTCATAACTTGTCATGTATTTATTAACAAGTTCTGCTTGCTTGCCAGAATTTGCAATACTATCTGTCTTCTGATGCACATCTCCAACTAATTTATTAATAATACACATATTGCATACATGTGTATTATTAATATACATACATTAATCACATGCAGTACACAAGTCAGGTTTGGCATCTGTCTACATCACACATTTTTATGTACTAAAATCAACACAACCTTAAATAAGATGTAGACAAGGTACAAACCTATGATAATATTAAATGAATCCTTTAGTACACTTCTGTAAATACAAAATGGATTTTTTAATAATTCAAATTTTATTACTGGAGCTGTGATAGGATTAAGTTCATATTGTTTGCCACAATGAGCCTTGTTTTATTGTGAGATCACATAACCATGGTAATACTGGTTGGCGGGCACTTCTTAAGTTCATTTAGTCCGCCTTTGTGCATGGGGTCAGCATTAGATCAACACTCGGAGCAGGACTGTCACCTACACATGGACAAGTCGGCTGTAGCATTGACTAGCCCCTGCTTAAAAGCCAAGGACAAAGATTTTATGTCACAAGCACACAGTCTCATTGCTCTAAAAATACTTTAACACGCATGCAAGCCTCTTTTCACAGTGACATGCACTTTATTCTAGGGGAATGCAAAAGTCAAGGCTTTTGTGGGTTTGCTTTTATGTTGTCCCTGTTTGTTCCTGAGGGACTGTATATAGTGATAAAAAAAGCCTGCTTTGGTTTCACCTCCTCAGGCCCACAGAGATCCCCAAATCAGGTTCTGGCCCTGTGCTGGGGCACACTGAGCACAGCTGGAGCGCAGGAGACACAGGACAAGCAGGTCATGCCTAGTGCCAAGGCAAAGACCGACATCCACTTAATCACTGATTAAGTATGGTTCCTTCTAGTCAAGACAGTAAGTGAAAGCAGGGAATGAAGTCTAGCTCAGATCCTTACAAAAATACCCTGACACTACAGAGGTCATTAAATGCTCTGATTGATGGAAGCATTTTAGCGGTTGAGTTTACAGCGAACTGGAATTTCCTACCTTGCTCCTCCACAGCTATAAATTGGCTTTCCCCTGACCTCCTGCTTCAGCCGGCATTGCAAAGGAAGGGCCACACAGGCGATGGGGATGACGTACAAGGAGATGGAGACGTGAACACAAACACCCAGTGATGCAGGGCAAGGAAAGCCTAGCTGCAGTGTAGAGAGCCCTTGGTAGTGACTGATGACAAGGGGCCACATGACTCTTAATTGCTTGGTTTTCCCCTCACCAGCACAAAAGAAACAAGTTCTTAATACAACCGTTGAACCAAGGGGGCTTTATGAAACATGGCATGCTGCCTTTCTGTGCCAGAAAATGCTGCCTGATCTCTCTTCCCGTGCTCTTTGAGATAAGGCTCTGCCCACCACTGCCTTACCTCTCTAGCATTTGGCTTCCCTCCCTTGCCTCTGATTCCAGCACTGGTGTCTACTTTTCTTGCCAGGGCTCTTTGGTAAATAAGTGGGGTTCAGCGAAACCTTTAAGCATCCACCGAAGGACCTTCAGCCGAAGTGCTTGGTGCAGAGCATTTGATGAATGGGCTTCACAAATAGCAACAGCAAAGTGTTAGCCAGAAAGCAGCAAATTCCTCAGACTGCAGAGCCCATATCTTACAAGATCTTAGACATTCACAGAGCCTGACGGTGCAGAGCCACGGTCAGAAAGTGTTCTCACAGCTCAGATCTGTCACCTGCAGCAGCTGCTGACAGCTCTCTGACCTTTCACCATGGGCACCACATCCCTGCATGTGATAGATGCCAGGCAGCTTATTCCCCAAGCAAGCACCATGAGATGCCTTCAGAATCACAGGTTAGGGCTGTCAATTGTCCCACAGTCAAATGTCCAAGCATCTAAGGCCAATATGGACCATCGGGATTACCTGGTTTATGCTGTAGACACAAACTAAAGGATTAATCAGTGAAAGAGCTGCTGGAGCTGTTTGGCAAGAGGAGGTGAAATAGCAAAGATGAAGACAGTAATGTGTTGGGCTTGTGATGAACCTGGCTCTGTTCAGAGGTGCCAGCTCACCTTCCCAGAACTGCCACATTGCAAATAACACACCAACCAAAATAAACCAGGATGGACTGATCCGCAGCACACTGACAGCGGCATGCCTTGCTTATCTTTGCACACACATTACACAGTAAGACCACTGATGCTTTTTCTGACCGACCAGCTAAAATATCTATGTAATTATACTCCAGTCAGACTGAAAACAACAAAAGGAGATTAGTCAGCATGTTTTGTCTCTCCCCTTTAGGAACAACTCTCTGAGGTTTTTGGGAGACCATTTTTAAGAGGCTTTTCCTCTCCACTCCCTTCCAAATGGCCCAGTTGCTTTTGTTGGATTAAAGTGCAGTCAAGCATCACAAAAGCAGGGATATGTTTAGTTTCCAGCCCAGTTTCTGGGCAGTGCCTGGTTTGTGAGTGGTATTTCCAGTTGTTTGTGCTGCTGCAGGGCTGTAATTGCATTTTATCAACAAAGTCCCCTTTGCTGAGGATCTACCGGGCAATGCACTGGCTGTGAGACATACCCTGACATTGCACTGCAACGTGAGATTGTGAGGATATGAGGAGCTTCCATTTCTGAATTATGTGATTAAAAGGAGCATAGTAGGTTATGAGAGCTGCAGGATGACTGCATAATGCTCCTTGAGAAGGCTGGACCCTATCTTTCAGCAGAGTCTGGAAAGATATCAACAATCTGCAGTGAAAGAACAGAGTGTGTGACTGGCTTCCTAAAGCCTCAGAGGAGGACTGCATGTGGTTAAGCCCTGGGACTTCAAAGATATAAGATGAAGGATGGTTCAATGCTACCAAAACTGAAGGCTGTTATAGAAAATAAATGGTTTTGAGTCTCATCAAAAGGGTAGAAGTCCCAGAGGCAGAACAAATGATAGAGGAGGTTGTTGCAAAAAGACAGAGGAAGCCAAGTCTGGCTTCCTCTGTGAAAGAAAGACGGGAATAGACGAGAATAAAAGAAAATAGATGGTGAAAATAGAGTGCAGTAAGGCCTTCTAAGGCTTGGCAATACTCATGACATTTAACTGGCATTTACATTTAGGGGTGCTTTACAGCCTTGGGTTTATTGATACAAAAAGATCCAAATTCACCCCGTAGACCTACATACGAAGATATTATATACAGGAGACAGTCCTGGCAGTGAATTCAGAGACACTGGTTAAACTGTAAGCAAATACAAATACAAAACCCAAATACACCAGCAAAATCCAGCAAGAGCAATGTGAGACCACACTGCAATAATTTCCCTCTCTTTCCTCAAGTCCAATTATACAAAGGCAAAATACTCAACCAGTTGTGCAAGAATGAGGTTTGAGGAGCTTTGGGGCCTCTCTGTTTTGAGGCTGTTGGCAGTATACTATGGCAAACCTCACCCCATCTCCAGTGGCATCAGCTTCTTCGCTCTTTTAGGCTAAATTTAATGACAAAAGGTAGCAACGGAGCAGCAATGAGGGTCAGCACAGCAGTGGGGACAGCCACTGCCAGAGGGACAGAACTGCAGGGTCACAGTGACATAGGGAAGAAGAGGCAAGAGGGAGCTGGAGGGTGAAGGACACAAAGGGTTGCATTGCAGGTCTGAGGGAGAGTGAGAAGGTTGCTGAAGTCTTGCTGGGTCTCTGAGTGATAGCCTGTGACAGGTACAACTCAGTCACTGGAGTTCATGCTCTCTCCTGCAAAACCAGAAGCTTTTGCAGTGTTTTGGGGTTCATAAATCTCACCGATTTCCATCACACTGTCACAAAGCTGCGCTGGGAGACAGCGAGTGTTTAATCCCTACTGAAAACAAAGCAAAACAGGAAACCAGTTTGCCTCTAAAGAGCAAACATATTTGTAGTGAATCCTTCAGAAGCGTGCACCAGACATCAAGCATCAGCTCAGCTCCTGCCTGCCATTTGCAGCATCCACCTCACCTCTCTCTTGCAAAAGCTGTGTCATACGCCAAGGACCTATGGGGTGAGGACTCAGTAGGAAACAGGGTACATCGAGGTATTTGGGATATTTGGATGTCTGTTCTTTTCTTACCCTTTCCTAACTGCCCATAGCGTTATCGAGGCATCTGGTATATGATGAATAATAACGCAACAGAGGCTTTTTTTGGAAATATTTGAGGCTATTACTTACTTCAAAATTTCCTGTTATTTTTGCTTAGCTAGAACCCCTGACAGAACAAAACCATTGAGAAGTGGTTTGTTTCTTGGAACACAGATGCAGTAAAAATGCTACATTTGAGCTAAAATGCAAAGATTTGAAATTCTCAGTACCCAAATATTTTTTTAATAAAATATTAATTGTTCTGTAGCTTTTCAGGATGAAACAGGAGTGTTGGTAAACTGAACATTTCATTAAAATAGGTCCTTTTGGTTAAAAGGGCATTTCATTTTGTTGGAAGAAAAAAAACCCCTTGAATTTCAATCAGAGGTTTTGACCGGTTCACTAAGAACCCATGTGCTGAGTTGAAATGTATGTAGGTTCATATATGTGTGTGTATGTGCAGTCCATGTGGAGGTGCCATATATAAGAATGATTCTTCATACTTTTAAATGCCTTACATAATCAGTTAATCTGCTACTCCTCCATTAAAATTAAATCCCCCATGGACAGGACAGTCTTGTCTAATCATTCACTTTATCCACAATCATTATCATTAACCAACTGCTTTTCTCTGTCTTTTAGAAGAAAAAGACTTTGAAGGGTTCTGTGGAGCTTTCCAGGATTAAATGTGTGGAAATTGTGAAAAGTGACATCATCATTCCCTGTCAGTATAAATACCCTTTCCAGGTGAGTCTGTCTGGTGACTGTACTGATAGAGAGATACCACCTCACTTAGTATTTCAGTGAAATTCTCCCTCACAGTGCGGTTGTTAACGAACCCAACACCAGGGTGAATAACAACACAGGAAGAAAAAGCAGGTCAAGGTTTGAAATTACCTGGGGAATCACAGACTGCGTTTTATAACAGGGTCTATAAACTCTTACACTCATTGGGTTTAAATTGGAGAGGATCATTAGATCTTCTAATCCTATCCCATGTTTAACACAGTATTCAGCTATGCTACTAACTCATGTTCGGAGAAAGACCATGTTTCACACACGGAATCCTCACAGAGTTTTGACTGATTTACGTGTGTGGTGCTGAAACTAAATACATTCAGTGGCCTTTGCACCAGAAACTGATGAATGTGATGTGTTGGGGAGGCTGCTCCAAGACGAGAACAAAGAGACCAGTACTGATGGGCTGGTAACAGTGGACCAGTCATGATGGACAGTGCTCCACTGAGGTTGCGGTAATTGCTCCTGCTTGTAGCACGTCTAGATTTTGTCCCGCCATCAGTTTTGTGGTATTTTGTAAAATTATATTGTCTGGGTTTAAAAAAAGAAAACATCTCGGCTGCACCCATCTGTACATCTTCTGTGGAACCACCAGTGGCTTTTTAGGTTTGTTTGGCTCATCTGGCAAGTGAGCCCCTTGCAGAGACGCACGAAATGAGTGATTCTGTGCAGTTGTGCATGCTTATGGCTACGTCTTTTGGGGAGCTGCTTACTGCCTATTCCAAAATCTGCCTTACAAGACATCATAATACCAACAGGAGTGGCTTTAAACAAGTGGGAATTATTCCTCTCCTATTTCTGTTTTTTGTAAAAGAGATTGTAATTTATTTCTATGTAGCATGAAAACTGGGTCACACGGCTGTCTGTGTGTGTGCCTGCAAGGGCACCAGGCCAAGAGACAGCAAATGTTTCCTGTTCTTTAAACAATAATCACCTTTGCCTCATTTATACCCCTGGGAAAACTTTAAAAACCAGCTGCTCTCTTCCAGAAAGCTTTGTTCAAAGACAGTGGTCAAAACATCTGTGCATCAAAGAGATCAGGTCCCATTTGGAATTAAACTGTTGAGATAAATATTGGAAGAGAACTACAGATCATGCATTAAATCAGATTTTAGTCATCCAATTCAGTTTATGAGTCATCTCAGTTCTTGTGATGATTTTACTCCCTGGCCTGAAATTTCAGCAACATTCTGTATTTCTCTTCCTTTGTTTGTTTGTCATTAAGGCCAAGTTGATGAAAACAGCATCTTGATTGCTCATTGTTCGTCTGCTCTGGCTTCTTATTTCCCCTCTATAATCCTACTGAAAGCTATTAAAAACTTTGGAGAATAACAGTAATCCAAGTATCTCCGGGGAGTTGCACGAGATCTATATTTATACAAAAAAAGGCTAAATTTGGCTTTTAGACCTTAAGTGAAGGTATCTTAACAAGAAACCACTAAGAAACAGAAGCCATTTCCCCCGAGATGCTTTAGAAGCATAAACTGCAGCCAGCGAGTAACGTGCTAAACCCTCTGCAGATTGAAATTGCTACATCTCCACTGATTTCACAGGCATTTCTTAACAGCACAGAAATGATGTAATCACTGCTTGTCTAGAATTCTTTCTTGATCAGAATTGCTACTCCATATTAAATAATCAAGTCAATGAGGTTAAGAGATGCTTTTGCACAGACTCTATTACTCCACTTTTGCATGTCATCATTTTGTGTTTAACTTGTTGGTATGAGGGCTGCTCCCTGTTGCTTTCAGTGGCTCCATCGTGCCCAGCATACATGGGATTGCTTCTAATGGCTTGCTCCCTTCTTCACTCCCCTCTCCAGATTGTCCATGATAACTACATACTCTATGTGTTTGCACCCAATCGTGAGAGTCGGCAGAGATGGGTCTTTACACTGAAAGAAGGTAATAAAACCCCTGTGCTCACCTAATGTTGAAGTTTCTTATCCCAGACCATGTTTTTTACAGACTATAATGCAGAGAAAATATTCAAGAAGGGTCAATATCTTAGATTTAAGCATGCAAAGTGATATTGGAGAATGAGGTTATAACATCAAATTGCTTGTGTGTTTGCAGAAGCAGTAGAAAATTTGGCCATGGAATGCTTTATTTGCTTCTTTCAAGGATAAACTGTTAATATGTTACTGTAATTTGAGGTTTCTTATTCAGGAAGAGATGAGGGGTTTTCTATGTCTATTTTGGTTTTAGAAATTAATCTCTGCATAGCAGATTTTTCAGCTCTTACTAATAGATTTTTTGTTTAGATGACAACCTTCTTAGATAATCATTGTTATTAAGTAACATTTTTGCATGTAGCTTTCATTTCCTGTTCACCTCCTGAATTGTGCTGTACTCTGCTGTAATGATGCTGAACTGAAGTCACCATAACTAACCACTGCAGGCAGAAACGAAGCCTAATACTTGACATAAGGGAAGTGTTACTTGGTTACATAAAAACTGTACCAAGCGTCTGTCATAGCTTCTTCCTGCTTTGTAACACAAGCTGCTGTATTGTTCACTCTGAAAACATTTTGTCTCATGGAGATATTATTAAGTTCATGCACTTATTCTTGCAACTGTTTCTTCCCCTTCTGGACAGCACTCACTCCAAGCTTCTACTTTATCACATCTTCTTGTTAAACATCTTGAGACTGCCCCCTCTCTTGAACAATTCCAATAGTCTCTTGAAACAGGTCAGCAGAAATGTTTTGTTCTTTTTAGGAAAATTATTATTACAGATGAAGAGCCTGAGCTTCAAGAAGGACCTTTAGTCACTCATACAGATATTCAAGACTAGTATTTACATGTGCAAATAATGCTCAGTGCTGGTGAATGCCAGCTTATTCAGCTCCTTGACCTCCTGACACCAGGCCGAAGCAGCAAGTGCCTGTGCCCTACATCTATAGATACTGTAAAGATGTAGTCTCTCATGGGAATCATTAGTATATGGACTTCCAGGTTTTATTTCCTTTTATGAGACCTTCCTTCTGTGGTTTTGGTGTTTACCAGTTTAAAGAGAGAGCCACTTTGATAGGATTCTGGTCTCCCGCAGTAGAGAGGTATAGGCTCCATCGCCAGCAGGAAGGCTATTCCTGCACATCAGTGGTGAAAATCAATCCTTTTAAAGAAAAATATTAATGGAGGAGGCTGATATATAATAATAAGTAAAAGCTTGGTTTGACAAGAAGAAGCTTCTTTTGAATGCATATTATTTCCATTCAGTTCTAGATATCTTTCAGAGCTGATGTGAATGCAAATAAATTAATTTTTCCTCTCTTTTTATTTCTTCTTTTTCCTTCCCCCAACATTTTCCAGAAATCATGAACAACAACAGTTTGGTTTCAAAGTGTCATCCAGATTTTTGGATAGATGGCAAGTGGCTATGCTGTTCTCAGACCGAGAAGATGGCAGTTGGCTGTGTGGAGTATGATCCTACCAAAAATGGTATGGGATTTGTTAAGACCATCCTGACTTTGAAAATATTGATTCCTAGCAAAAGTAAAGTATTGAATCTGTCTTGTACAAAACATCAAAGAATATCATGTAACATTTCCATCAAGAGGCATGTTGCTGCCTTCCTGGTATATTATGGCTTATATTTAACTGTGTATGGCATTCTTTGTTTTAAATTAATATTTTCCTCTGTGTGATGCTTGGGGCTGTCTTTGGAATCAGATGGAGAACTAAGAATTTGATCAGCTGTGATCCATCAGTAACCCATAATAGAACTTTCTTGAGATACACGCGTTCAACCTTGTGTGTCCTATTTTGTCCTAACCACGTTTCCTCTGTGGTTTCAATGGCTAAGCGTAATCTTTACTTTGTCTCCTGAAAAAGTATATAAGCAGTCAATCATTCTTAACCCAAGACACTGTAACCCTGTACCTGGGGGATTCCTTAAGTAACCTGTGCCCCAGTTTCAAACCCATGCTGTGTGGCTGAGTCGCTGTGTAGGTGCAGACTGTCTTACTCTAAAAGGCCAAGACTCGCTATTCACTGGGTTTGTATCACCTTTATCAATTCATTACCTTGACATTTTCTCCCCTGGTTTTATCCAGATTTACTTCAAATTATCTTTCTTGATTATCTTCCAGCCTCAAAGAAGCCTCTTCCTCCCACTCCTGAAGATAACTGGGTGAGTGCAGTGAGGCACATTAAGCTGTTCTTGGTGTCCTGTCCTGTGTGTTTAACTAGCAGTGGTCAATATACCCTCATTAAGGTTCACCGCAGTGCAGTGACCTCGAATATCACCTGTGATAACATTCCCTGGGCTTTTCTCTTGCCTTTTCCGTATTTTTGCATGAGCCAGAAATCAGCAGCATTCCACTAGAGTTAGGATCACTCCTACAAAGTCAGGCTGGTTTCACAGATAACTTTCCAATGGTGACTGAAGCTTCAATTGTTTTTTGTTTTCAATCTCTAGACAGGGAAATTGGGGAAGTAGGAGGGATATGAGAAAAGCTGCTGTGAAGGGGAATAGAGAAGTGATTTTCTTGTGGATGGGACAAAATGTCAGCAGCTTATTTAATAAGAAGGGAGAAAAGGGAGAAGCAGGACATGAGAAAAGGGCTTGAGGGCAGCAGAGCATGGGACAGTCCCCCTCTAGGGAGGCCACAGAGATTTTATCACTAGAGGGTTTTTAGAGGAATCTCTGAATAACGGATCAGACAGAGGTAATCCTGCCCTAAGAAGAAGTAGATATCTATTTTCTGTGCAAGTGAAATTTCTATATTAAATTAGTTGTTTGAATGTGCTAAAAATTCTCATCTTGGCACCATACCCCATGGGACAGCCTGGGGTGTTTTCCCAGCTTTAAGGCTTTTGAGCGCAGAGAAAACCAATGCTGCCAGGGATATATCATTTTAGAGAAGATGCCGTTGCTTTTTATGACTATGAATATGATGAGCCTTTTGCCTAATTTGTGCAGAAATTGTTGCTAGACCCAAAGGAAGCCTTAGTCATGGCCATATATGACTATGAAGCCCAGAATCGGCAGGAGCTGACATTACAATGTAATGAGGAATATTATGTGATTGACAGCTCTGAGGAACATTGGTGGCTGATTCAAGATAAGAATGGGTAAGTCCCTTTTCAACAGCCAATTTACAAATCCATTCTAAATCCACTTTGCTCTCCCATTAACACAAATGCTGGCCTCTTGTATAACTTTTGTGAAAGTTATCCTCTGTTATACAGGGAAAAAGTGATGGAAGGTTATTTATAGTAACTTTCTTCCCTTTGATGTTGCTTGAATTCAGGCAGCTTAAGAAAAGGATCTGAATGTTAATTAAAATAAAGAGCCCTCAGCTCAGGCTGATATTTGCTGTCATAAATGTGGGGGGGAAATAGTGATAAATGTGAAACTCTGCAAGTTTAGGGGTCCAATCAGTTGTTTCCTTCTCCAGTAACCCTACTAAATACATAACAATCATGCAAAGAGCAGGCAAATCTGTCAGGGCTGACTCCTACAGATGCAGAGAAAATCCTGTCTGTCTGGCACACTCACGCCATGTCGTATTTCAACAGGCATGAAGGCTACGTGCCAAGTAGCTACCTGGTGGAAAAATCACCCGACAATCTGCACATGTATGAGTAAGTTGTGCCTGTGTTTGTCTGGTGTCTCCAAGTCCCCTGGATTTGTTCTACAAGCCTCAGACATCGCTACCCCACATAATGTGTCGCTGCTCATGCTGGGGACACTGAATTCAGATGCTTTTCAGCAGAAACTTTACTAGCCTTGAAATGCTGACTGGGAGTCTTTTGATGTTTTCAGATGGTACAATAAGAACATCAGCAGAAGCAAAGCAGAAACACTCCTCAAGGATGAGGTAAACCAATGCTACACGTGGGGTGGATGGGCAATAATAATTAATTAATGACAAATGACGAGAAGCTTGCGAGGGTTGCTTTGTGTAAGAGAGAGCCGGACCCTGGGTTCCTGCTGTGGTGTTGTCCTTGGCTGTTCTTAGTGTGCGATGCAAGATAAAGGATTACTAGCAGCCTCCCCCTTACCTCCATGGTAGCTGAGTGTGGGCAGAGAGCGGTGCCATCCTTCTTTGGTTAAATAACTGGGGCTGGTGGAAAACACTCTTTCAGAGCACTGCATCGACTGAAAACTGTGATTTTAGCTCATCTTTTCTGCCTCTGCAGGAGGCCTGTGGATGCAGTAGTTCTCTGAAGTCTAACCAATCTCGTGCTGAAGTGTTCTGGGTGAAAGCCAGAAGTATGGGTTTGGGCTTTTTTAGTTCTCTATGTGTGTGTGTGTGTGCATGTGAGCATCTTTCATTTCTCAGCTGAAACAGTTTTCCAGTGAAAACTGTAGTGAAAATAGAAAGAATAAACTTCTTGTTCAAATTTTCCACACAAACATACCCTTAGTTTTAAAATCACCTCTTATACTAACAGGGCACCCAAATAAAGTGTTGTTTCTTGCAATGATAGCATTTTATGCAAATAAAAGCATTTTTGTGTGGTTTTAAATATTATTTTAGTTTTTATAACTCCTACGGGATCTGTCCACGCATGGTTTAGTGATCGTATTTTTCCTTCTGGTCCTACCAGCACAACTTCTCTGTGGTGTGGCAGCTACGCCCATGTGGCTGCAAAGGCTTCTGGCTCAAAACCTTGCAGCCCCCACAGCTTCCCCCCACATATGTGGCCAAGCTCACAAGTGATCTTTGGCCAGGTTTGCTGTCAAGTGAGACAGAAGGACAAGGAAAGAGCTTCAAGTAACTAACTTGCCTGTCTGTGCAAGCAACACCACGCTGCCAGGGAGATGAGTCCTAAAGCCCTCACTGTGCATGATAAAGATGCTTTATAGAGCTTCTCTGTGCTAGATATTAAATAGTGGAGGTATGGTAGATGTTGCACAGATGTGCATTAAAGAGATAACACTGGAAAGTGTATAGCTCAGTGGGCTGATCCCATCTGGTCAGAGCTGAGCAATGAAAGTCAGCAGTTCATATGCAGGAGATACAGTAGCAGTCTCAGCCCTTGTGTTCACCTGGAGCTGAATCAGGTGGGAAATAGAACAAGGCAGGGTGCACTTGGTGGGTTAGGTTTGCATCAGGTGTTGTGGGTGGATAGATGACACATAAAACGAAGGAAATCTATCATGTAGAGCAAAGGAGGGGATGAAATAATCAGGCACTTGGGATGCCAGATGAAAAGCATCTTTATCTGCAAACAGAAGAAAAATGTGGGGTTTGTTATGAATGTGTAGATCAGCACAGCATATTGCATCCAAACTGGTATGTTAAATCTTCTCCTCTGCCTCTGCCATCTGATCCATTGGTGCCTGGCCCTTCAGGATCACGACCTAGGATACATTTTAGCATTCAGATGAGTAGAAAACAATTAAAAAGGAAAATTGTTCTGTGAGTGCCAGAGTGGAGGAACCCTGCTTTCCTACACAGTTCTCTTTAGATACGGGATGGCTGGGGTACCTATGAAAGGTAGGATCTTGTCCAAGCTTTTCCCATTTGTGGCACATTGGCAAATTATCCTTCGTACATTCCCGTATGGATTTTCTGGTGCTGCATAAATCGTACTCTTTTTCTGTAGCTGCTCTCTCAATGGAGAGCACTCAAAGGGGCTTGTCTTTCCACTTGGCTGCTCATCTCATTGAACGTGTGTGAAATTATTATCACCAGTGTTCTGTCAGATTGAAAGGAGCCAATGGGTTCCAAATTTCTAGAGAGGCTTGGGGGGACAGAGGCACACGCTGGTGTACACCCACATGTACATAGCACGAGTGCACATGTCTCATTTCCTCAGGAAACTGAGCTAAAAATACAGAGCACCCGAGAGAGACCAGCTTCGTCTACCTACAGGCATGGGCAGCCATCAGAGCTGTGCATGGAACAGACCGAGCTCTGTCAGTTGGCTGATGGCCACACTTCTCCTACATGTTTAGCACATCCTCATGACAGAGTAATAAGAAGGGCTGAAATGAGCAGAGCTTTGTCCCCAGACCACTTCTCTTTTGTTCCCATTATGTCTCTAACCAGTTCTCTCTCCTTTGCTCCTGTTGCAGGGCAGGGAAGGTGCTTTCATGGTGAGAGATTCAAGGCAGCCTGGCATGTACACAGTCTCTGTTTTCACCAAAGCGTTAAGGTACAGCTGAGCTCAGCAGCTTTTCGCATCAATTACATCAATGAAATGGCTTCTGTGAGAGTGTAATCTCTGTTTTGGCATTATAAAGAGAGAGCAGAAGGCTCATGAAAATTATAGAGGAAAACACTTCCAAAAAAGGCAGAAAAGTTAGCTGCCATTCGCAAAGTGTATTAAAGGCTCCACTTCTCCCTCCATCTAAATATATGCCTATAAATAGTGTCTTAGACATCACTGGGGTTGTAATTTTAATGGCATTGTCTACCCAGATTAAGTGTTGGTAGGATCAACATGAAGTATATCCTGGACTCATCAGAGGTGGGTAGTACAAGACTAGTGAAAGGGTTTCAGTGATGGGGCAGAAAGTTTTGCTTCAGAAAGAATAGGTAGAGAAACTTTGTGCTCAACCTGCCTTATCAGGAAACCTCAGCCTTTCTAGAGATGAGACCATCTGTAAGTGAGGGGGAGAACATGCAAGCACACAGTTTTTGTCAGCAATGGCAACTCACTCCTTGCTCCCCACCCATTCATTGTGCGTAGGGAAGGTTCTACCCTTTGCTCACTTGCTCCTCTTCCATTTACACCCCAGATTCCTGTCTTTTTGCTGCAGCCTAGTTTTCCTCAAAGAAAACCTCCTCTTTTTCAGCACGGATAACAATCCCGTTATAAAGCATTATCACATCAATGAGACAACTGACTTTCCCAAGCGATATTACTTGGCAGAAAAGCATGTGTTTGACTGCATACCTGAACTCATCAACTATCACCAGCACAATGCAGGAGGTAAGTAAAGGCTGATGCTGAGCAGGGAAGCTGCTGTTTTACCATGCAGCCAGGTAACTGTTTTGACTGAAGGAAGGCTCCCAAGCCCCCTGTCCTTACAATGAAATGTTAAATGGCATCACCTTTTCTTCCACTTATCCTGGCACTCATGGTGGGAGAATGATCATCTCAGGCCAGCTTCCAGCATTACATCTTCATTCTGGTTATCCTTCTAAGGCTGACTATGACCAACACAAATGTTATAGTGACATACTATAGAGAGCCCTTTCATTCCTGGGAGCCAGTGGGGATGTGTCACCACTGTCAGAGCAAGCTACCTGTTTGAGTTACACTGCAGGCCCTTCTTGCCCAGAGGTGATATATCCCCGGGCCTTGATTTGACACAAAATTAAGGGCATGGCCATGATCCATAGCAAGACATGTGAGTTACCAAACACTCCCATCTCTACAGCCCAGGAGTACCAAGGGAAATCCTGGGCTTCAAAAATACCCTACAAATAACAGGTATAATTTTTAATTTCATCAGAATTAATAGAAACTCACAGCTCACATTTGCTGATGGAGTGAAAACGGGAAATTAGCTGAAACTGCTCAGAATTGGCTTCCTTCTAGCAGGCAGGAAGTCATAGTCTCAATAGAGGTTTAGCTGCCCTCAAGTGGAGCTGAGAACTCAGTACAATAAATCTGCTTCCAGTATCCAGGCAGCCTTCTAGGGTAGTGACAGCCACACTTCCCATGACTGTGACAATAACTGGAACCCACCTTTTCCTCTGTTATCCAGGTCTTGTCACTCGCTTGCGGTATGCAGTCTCTTCTTGGAGGAAAAAGGCTCCAATCACTGCAGGGCTGGGCTATGGTATGGTACTCTCATGACTATATGAGAATCACACTCCTCACTGGTTAGCTGGGTGGTCCTGAATATCCCCTTGGATACTGATGAATATTCATGTGACTATCACCACAATAAATAGCTTTCCACAGACCTTTACACTGCACTATTCACTAGATTATCATCTTTGTTATTACCATTGATAACTGAATGAACTGATCGTGCAGTGCCTTGAGGGAGGTGATGAGAACCCCAGGGTCTCAATGAAATCAACATTAAATACTGAAATGAATGCTTGAACAAAAGTGATGGAAGTAGGAGCATAGCATAACTTGATGAAATCTGAGTCCCTCCTGAAAATTGCCTCCATTTGCATACTGCTGTCTACAAGATGTTTGCTGGTATCATCTTTATTGTAACTTTGAAACATAAAGGAAATTTAAAACCATGTTATGCTCAGTAGTGCACATATGCATGGTAGAAACAATTCTCCCTGAAGAACTGGATTGACAAGACAAATGGGGGGAAAAGAGGGATGTTTCTGTTCCTATACTTAAACATGACCTGCAGCACAGACTAGTCAAATGAGTTACCAAAGGTCAGACAGACAATTTGAGGGAGAGCCAGAAAGTCTCACTTCAAGTCCTGTCTCAATGTTTAACCCATAAAAGCTTTTGTTTAACATTTTACTGCTAGATCCTTACTCTTTGTCCCTTACAATCAACAGGAAAATTCATCATTAACCCCTCTGAGCTCACCCGCGTACAGGAAATTGGCAGTGGTCAGTTTGGCGTGGTCTACCTTGGGTACTTGATGGAGAGGACGAAAGTAGCCATCAAGACCATTCGTGAAGGAGCAATGTCCGAAGAGGATTTCGTTGAGGAAGCTAAGGTCTTGATGTAAGTAGGAGATTCACCACAAAAATCAGACCCTGAAGGATTCATAAGACTGAACCAATGTGTTTTGATAATGTTCAGGAATATGAATGGGGAAATTAAACTTGGATTATGTAGTGTACATAATAAATAGTATACATATAAATAGTAGAGAGAGAAACCAGTGAGCTCGGCTGATTACAAAGAAAGGCAATTCAAAGTGTTGGTGAATTACTGTCCTTCTAAATCTACGAATATCCAGAACGGTCTTCCAGATTTCTGCTGTTCTGGAAGGCAAGAAAATTGATGATGTGTTTTGGAGAGCAAAGTGGGTTTTGTCAAACATAATTAGATGGAGAAATATCTTAAAATTTGAGGGAAATTTCACTGCAAACCTTAGCTGCAAATTTTATTTTTTGCTTTGCACAACTGAAAGTGTTTCTCTTTGGGTTTATTGACTTTGTTCCCTCCCTTCAAAAACAGATGGAAATTGATTTTGCTTTTGTTTGATTGGATGATTTTCCATGCAGAAAAGTCTTTTGTTGACCATTACCATCAAAAGGGGATGATACTTAGTGCTATTTGACATTAGACTTTGTCTACACATTTTCTTCTTTCTACTTAGTAGTTGGCCTTTGCAGAGAGAGGGTTGCAGCAGTGTGACATAGGCGGCCAAACATAACACACTTACTGTAAGCATAGAAGGCACTGAGTTTGTTTCAGCTTCTTTTCCACCTTCCCTCCCTGTCCCACAGGAAACTGTCTCACCCCAAGCTAGTCCAACTTTATGGAGTGTGCTTTGACAACACCCCCATATGCCTGGTGTTTGAGTTCATGGAGAACGGCTGCTTGTCCGACTACCTCAGGAGCCAGCGGGGCAGTTTCTCAAAGGAAACCCTCCTGGGGATGTGCCAAGATGTGTGTGAAGGAATGGCTTATCTGGAACAAAACTCTGTCATCCACAGAGACCTCGTATGTTGGTCCCACATAGACTTTTCCTCTGCTCCAGCTGAATGTTTCCCTGTGCTTTGTCCCTTCCTCAATTTCAGCTTTCGCACTCCTCCTGCCTATCTGTTGATAGGAGATGCAGTATCTCCCCTTATTGCTGAAGAAGCATCAATACTGTAGGAAAAATCCCATCCCCTGAAGTGCTGATTAAGCATTTCCCTTAACTGCGTTTGGGAGAGAAGAAATGAGTGAGAATGCCAGAAAGGCTTGTTCTAAACATGCATTGCTGATAAAATGCTTTTAATTACGTGGTGTTCAATTAAGCCACATCAGCCACTGCTGCTGTTTTGTTAAGGGATCAAGAACTGTGAGTAGTTGTGGATATTTTAGGATCTTTCTCTGCCCCTTCTGGACAACAAAGGCCTGCAAGTGAGACTGATGCTTTTGTGGCAACAGGAACATGCTGGCCATAAAATGTACACAAAGCATAAGCACCTCAAGTTTTCACCTTCTTTGTATCAAGGAAGATGAAACTTTGATTCTCCTTTCTTGAAGCACTATCTGTCCTACCAGGATGAAAGCATCTGAGTGGTTGTGAGTCTTTTAGCTCTGACCTTCTGCCTTTGCACCTTCTTTTCTTGCAGGCCGCTAGGAACTGCCTGGTGGGAGAATCGCACGTGGTCAAAGTATCTGATTTTGGGATGTCAAGGTACTGCCACCATGCCTGCTCATGCTCCCTGCAGGGCTGTCATGGGATGAGGGCGGTTACTCAGCCTGCTGCCTTCTTTTCCTCTTCCAGGATTGTCCTTGATGATCAGTATACCAGCTCCACGGGGACCAAGTTCCCAGTCAAGTGGTCTGCTCCAGAGGTTTTCTCCTACAGCAACTATAGCACCAAATCTGACGTTTGGTCATTTGGTAAGAACATCTTGTCAGAATGGAAAAAAATGAACAAACAGCAGCTCAGAAAACCATGGGGCTCAGTCCTCAAGTAAACTCTCCTAAACACGACATCCTCTGGGCTCCCAGGGTGTTTTGCCAGAACACTGGCTTAGGAAAGCACACCTCAATCATTCAAGTGAAAGAATCATAAACTACATATGTAATTTGGAACGCTGCAAATACTGCCAAGTTGATGTATTATACCTGTGCAATGCTATGTAATGCCAAATAATGAGCTCCATTTCATGCTGATAATAGCAGAAGTGTCCAAGAAAAGGTTAGAGAGTCACTGACAAGATTATATAAGGAAAGGAAATATATTTAGGCACTCCATTTCTCTGCATGTCAGTCCTGGGCACTCATACTTCACTCAAACCCTCTGCCTTTCCACGTTTGCTCTGCTGACTCCATTTGCTTTATGCCAATCTGACAATATTATTTCACTGCTCATATTTTCTCACCTCATTTCCTGCTCCCTAATGCATTGTTTTATGATTTGCATCTGTTCTTTGATCTCCCTTCTGGACCCTCAGAGATAAGAAAACTGTTGTATATTTTTTTCCCCAAAGCCATTGGCACTGGAGATAACAAAGGCTATCCCCTGGCCTGTTGATCTGGCACACTGATGTGTCTGGCCCCTCTCCAGCTAGCATGCAAATTGTGGTACTGCAGAATGAATCGGTGCAGTGTGCTGTGCACAGCACACAGTCAATGGGGTGCCACTCAGCTCCGGGTCTAGCAGTAAATAATGCAGGATTATAACCTTTGCTAGTCTGTGCTTGTGAATTCTGTGCTTCCCTCTCGCCTTGCTGTCTTCTGCTGTGGTTGAAGTTGTGCATTCCAGTAGTAGGTTATGAGCAGCACAGTGGGAGCTGGGTCCTCAGGCCCACACAACCACTTTCACTAACCCAACCCAAGATGCTTCAGAGAGCACCATTCCTCTTTCCATGTCCCCTGGCATGTGGAGGAGGCTGTCAGCACTCACCATGTAATAACAAGGGGCAACATTTGCCAGTGGAACTATCCCTGACACCTCAAAGCAAAGTGGCAGTGACATGGGGAGAGATGCTACTTTGGTAAGAATGTTCTTTTGCTTCACAAATTGGAAGCTGACGCACACACTGAGAGCCAGATGCTTCCAAAAAGGGTGCTCAGTTTGATTTACAGTCAAGCCAAGAGAGGTGAATTTGGCTCACTCCGGTTTCAGGGTTGAATGCAATACTGGCGAGCTTTGCTTGTGTTGGTCAGTCCTTTGTGAAGGGTGTAGCCAGCAGTGTTGTACATCTGTCAGACTTGTTATGCAGTGGGGTTTGCATAAGAGGATTCCTCTGTCATGTCATGGTCTCATGACTCTGAGCAGCTTTCTGCTCCACTACTCTGCAGCCCATTCATCTCTTCTGCCAGGCCTGAAATCCTGCTGTGCCCAGGAGAACAAAATGCGTGTGAGAAATCCCAGTGCAGGAACCTGCACACGGGGGAGTACAACTGCTTTGCTTATTCTTCCGTAGAGCCAGTGTCACTGGCGAGGAGCTGTAATCTCTATGCATCTTCCTATTTGAAGAATTCAAAGCTGGAAAGCAGGCATTATTTAGCAATGTTGACTGACAACTTTATTTGAGATCAGTCTATCTGTCTCCCTCCCTTTTCTAATACAATGTGAACAGAGTTTACCAAGTCAGTCATATTAGATGAGCAAAGAAATTAAACCTAATAATAACAGAGATGCCTTGTAGTCACTCCATTTGCAGGGCCTCTCTGATCTGGTGGCCAACTGCAAGGTATTCCACTGTCTTTTTGTCTTCGCCTATCTCTTGTCCATCACACAAGAGAAACATGAGTTTCTGTACTCCTCCAAACAGTAATCATAGAAAAACATCTGACTGTTTAGGAATGCCACAATCCTTTGAAATTCCTGTGTCATTCCCTGTGAGTTCATTCCCGGGAATCACACCATGTGGGACCTTTTGTAGGTGAGGAGTTCCCACTGATGAGGCTGAGCTGACTAATGGAGTCAGCTAATGGAGTAATGGACTAATGGAGCCATTCATACTGCTTTCTTGCTCTTGAGTCTTCCCAAAATACAAGCAGATTCTGGTGTAGGACACACTGCTGTCAGGAACATCAGTGACATGCCTCTTGTATGTGATTAACTGGAAGCAAAAATAGATAAACTGGATCAATGACAAAAAGTGGGTTCTCTTTCCCAGATTACACATCTGGATGGAGTACACACACAACCATTCCCTCCTTTTAACAGTTTTGGAGAAGACAAACAACCCTGCTTTGCTTTCTGACACATAATAGACTTTGTCTGATTCATGGCGAAAGACCCTGTCATGCTAGATTATCACGAAGTAGGATGCAGAGAAGTCAAACTTGCTTTTCCGAGTATAGGACAATAGGGCTGAGCTGCAGAGAACAGCGAGTGGAAGGATTTTATGTGCTGCTTTGTGATTTTTCTCATTTGTCTGCTCTAGGAGTGCTGATGTGGGAGGTCTTCAGTGAAGGTAAAATCCCCTACGAGAATCGCACCAATGGAGAAGTGGTGGAAGAAATCAATGCAGGATTTCGGCTCTACAAACCCAAGCTGGCCTCCAAAGCAATCTATGAGGTCATGAGCCACTGCTGGAGGATGGTTAGTACTGTAATGGAAGAGCCCCAGTTCCCAAAGACAAAAGCTCTCTTCCCCATGGCTTTTAGAGGGAGAGAAGTATACACTTCATGTACTAACATAAGATAAAATCCTGGAGGTGAAGCACTCTGTAGCTTTCATCTGCACTGGCAAGCAGACTCTAGGCTCTTTGCCTTTTATTTAAGCTGCTGTTTCTGTAGAGTGTGTTCACTTCACTGAGAAGTCTATGTAAGGCACATAACTCAAGTTAATTCAACAGTTTGGCTCCTAAGAAAGCTGCAGATCTGTGGGGCTGAGTTTTAATAGTGATGGTAAAAATGACAGCCAGCCATTACAAGGTACTTAGTGTCCACTGGGCAAACTCACTGCTGGTAGCAACGAAGCACTGCAGAGAAGGAAGCTTATTCTTCTGCTGGCATTTTCTCTATAACAGTAGCTTGTACTTCTGTTAATACTCAGTTTCCACAGTTTTCCCTCCTAATCTTGCCATTCCTCTCAAGCTGACATTAATGTTCTCCCTCTCTCTTCTCTCCCCTGCTCAGAGGAAAGATGACCGGCCATCCTTTTCTATTCTGCTGTATCAGCTGAGTGAAATCTCCGAGTTTGATCTGTAATCATGGCACTGGCTGCTAATTGAAGCTAAAAGAGTCCTGAGAGGGCAGATGGCTGGATTTTCCCCACACAAAGCATTAACAGGAATCCTCTCACCATAGATACTTGCCATATGCCTGGGGAGAAGGAGAGGGCAGAGCCTGGTACTTCCAGACAGACAAGATATCCCCAGGTCTTCCAGAGCCTAGACAGTCACAGGCCTTGGTTTGGCCAAGAATGTGGTTTGCATCTTACAAGCAGAAGCAGCAATTGGGCAGAGTCCTGAACCACACAATCCAGCAAGTGTTCTTCTCTTGAAGATAAACCCTCAAAACTAAGAGATCTGACATTGCTATTCCAGTTCTGTGAACTCCCAAATGAAGGTCTTCCCTGGGGAGAAAAACCCTGTCTTTAACTGAGGAGGAACATTTAGACATTTCCATGGCTCTCTAATTCAGAGTGGGCTGGACCTGAAAGCTCTGAACAGGAATAAGCCTGGGACACATGGGAACAGGCTGGATTTAGTGACTGCATTTCTGATGCTGATATTTCAAGGTGGTTTTGTTCTTTTCATTATTTTCTCTGAAACTGTGGCATAACAGGAACAGGATTCTGGTACCTGTTAAACTGAAGAGCTGTCTGTGTATGCACGTGAGTCTGTAAGGAACGAGGAGAAAATCAACATGTTGAAGAGTCTCAAATTGTAGTGCATAGAGAATGGAAAATGAGACTTTCTTCAGTCTTTCTACATCAGAAGACAAATACATGATCTCCATGTAATTTGTTTGAACAGAGTCTGGAGGACTGAGCAGTGCAGAGTGCTATGTGTTTCCAGTCCATGACAAGACAGGATCCCAGGATCTGAGTATCTGTGCAAGGTCTAGGAACCTACTTCTGAACTGGTGTGTTGGGAAAGAAGGAGCTGGAGGGCTCCGAAGGGTAGCCATGAGGAGCAAACTTGCAGAGTATGTGCTCAGTGCACCAGTGATAATGAGAAGAGTTTTCTCATACTTCAAAGAGTAACTGAATCATCACAAGGAAAGACTTTTCCATCTCTTCTGTGAACAGAGCCTGATCAAAGAAAAGGTCATGTGAATCGACTGCACTTACTCCATGAGGAGTTCCGCATTATGTGGTGACAGCAGAAGAAGGTACAAATAATATCCATCCCCCGGTATTTCAGTTAACCTCTACATTTTCACCACAAGACAGGGGCAGTGATTTGACATAACTGACCTGAAAACCAAAAGTATAGGTGTTGATGTCCAGAACTTGTAAATAAGATCAGGACTCTCTGCTAAGCATTAACAATAACTAGAGAAGTCAAGAGGTCTCATAGATGTTCATATATGCAGTATGTATTTTTGATGCTTCTCTGTTTGTGCAGGTAAGAACGTGAGGAAACCTTGTGTGACAGCAGTTTATAACAACTTTGAGGTGCAAACTCCCAGCAGCAATCTCTCCTGTCATTACAGAAGGCAGGTTCAAATGTTTGCCAACAAAAATGGAACAAGGAAGTAATGTAATCCCATGACCTCACATATCCTGTGTTAAAATATTTCTTCATAGGAGGCTTCATTTTTGGTGTTTTTCAGACCTATGGTTTTAGAGTAGCTTTAAGAAGC
The DNA here is from genome assembly GCA_026283785.1 of Coracopsis vasa. Classification (NCBI taxonomy): domain Eukaryota; kingdom Metazoa; phylum Chordata; class Aves; order Psittaciformes; family Psittacidae; genus Coracopsis; species Coracopsis vasa. Next base: position 120,196 of record JANHGB010048217.1, read on the forward strand.
CAGAATATCTTTTGAGGTACATGGATAAGGACAAGGCATTAGTCCCTGCCATATACATCTTCCCACTTTGCTTTGGTTCCATGTTATTGTCTTTGGTTTACTCTTACAAATACCATGAAGAACAACTCTCCAGGCAAGGAGAATGCTAACATTCAGACCAGAGGTTGTCAATCCTAAATGCAGGATCAGAGTTCTACCTTCAAATCAGGGCTGCTGCCTCCTGGTAGTCTGAACCAGTATGTGGAATATGTGCATCTAGAAGCAGACTTTGAATTTTTGTCTACAGTGGGTTTAAGCTAAGTCTCTCTTTGTCCCTCTCATCCTTTTGTCCCATTCTGGTGGTACGACATTTATCCAGTGAAGTTTTCAGTAGCCTTACCCATGTTAAACTGCACATCTACAGCTAAATTTGAGGACTGCTGACCATAACCCTATTTTCTCCCCCTCTCAATCACACTTAGACAATCCATACAACCACTGAAATGATTCCTCCCTGTGCACAAGCACCTTGTGCAGAGGTATCTGCAGGCTCATGAAGTTAAGCTTCTGGCTTGCTGCCCCCCTCCAACTTTGGAGGAACCAGGGGTCAGTCAAGCTTGAGGAGGTTGCTATTCAGTAGCAGCAATATTGTGCCGCTGGGTAATGTTTCTGAGATTATATTTATATTTGGATGAAATAAGTGTAATATTTATTAGTTAGTGTGTTGCACAAAATAATTCTGTGATGTTTTATGTTCAGTTTCCTTCTGCAGTATTTCTATGTACACAATACGTATTTTTACAAACAATAAAATTGCTAAATCCCAACTGTGGCTTTCACTATAACAGCAAAAACACCAAATCCATCCTCATGCACTTTATAATCACACAGCTTGCTCTTCCTCCAAATCCTCCCCACCAAGAAGCAGACAGGCTTCTTCTGGCTTTCTGAAATATCTCTGTTTCCCAGAACTATGTCTATGTTCTGGGGTTAGATTATGTGCTGGGTTTATGGGGGTAGGAAGTATCCAGAATCTCTGCAAATTGGGTAATTTAATATATGGGCACATCTAGTAAATTAGATTTTTACAGATTGTAAAGTCTAAACATCCATTGTGGTGCCTTGAAGTTCTCTGAATCTGCACAAAAGGGGGGTAGGATGTTTCCCCACGATTAGTTACAGGGGATTTCACCAATCCCAAAAGGACAGTAAGATATCATGCAGTTATCACCATGTTGTAGGATGGCAAGTGCATGATATTAATACACTGTAACACAGTCTTCTCCCACCATAGCCCTTCCTATGGCAAGTTTAGACCTGTGCTCTTCATGCGGCTTAACTAGATATATTCCCCACAAAGTAGAGGTGTGAATATCAGTCTCCTGCTGTGAAGTGAATAACCCTCCTCGGAATATCCCTTCCCAGTCTCCTTGGAAATATCTGCAATGTGCTGAATGTTTAAACCATTCCCCCTTTACCAGCTCAACCCTCTTTGCTTGGCTGTATTTCAGACAGCTTGGGTGATGGGTGCGCGCCTCTCCCCATGTTGCACATTTGACCACAGCCAAATGTCCCCCTACCTGCTGCTGTGATGGCTGGGTACTGGCACAGCCAGGCTGGTCTTCCAGCTAGGAAAAGGCAGTCAGTAACCTCATCCAGAAAGAGCAGATGATGCTTCTCAGTGGAGGCCAGGGCAGTGTTAGCCATGGAAAGCTCTTTCCTGAGCATGTGTTGGTCACTCCAGGGAAGTGAGGGTTGTTGCAAGGATAATTTCAAGGATATAATTTTTCAGGCCCAGTTTTAAGGATAAAAACCTTAAAAGTAGGCCTGAAAAAAATCTAGAATTTCACAAAACATTTTTTAATGAACATGTTTCTATGTGATGAATGTGTTTCTATGTGGTGTTTGGCTTTGTCCTCTCTGAACACTGCGCTCTTCAGTGCAGCAGGACTCAGGTGAATGGCTCTGCTAAATCTCACTTGGCAGCCACTTCAGATTTGTGTGTATTGTTCTGTTCAGTTCACCCCACCCCACCCCACCATCATGTTACCTCTCCCATATAAACACTGATGCACACACTCCTGCATCTGTAGCTGCATGGGGCCTGCCACTCGCTGCCGTTCTTCCCAGCCTGCAGAGAGCTGCACAACAAACACAAAGCAGCTCATTCTATTATTGTACGTTCAAAGACAACACAGAGTAGAAAATTAATATCACAGCATTCAAGGAATTCCCATCACCCTGAGCATGGCTGATAATGAGGGCAGATTAAACCGTGCAAAACAATAGTCCACAGCAGGTTTTACTGCCACAGTTTTCTTGGGCTGACCTTGTTTCACCCACAGCCTCAGAGCAATATCAGCTGTTAAATCTTTTGGATCTGCACTAACAGTGCTCACTTACTGAATTTTTCTGACAAGTAATAAATAGTAGAAAGAGGAATGATGGCTGTAAAATGTTCCAGTCAAAGGTGAGATAGAAGAAACACTATGCAGGGGAAGGAGAAGAGTTTACTCCCACACATGCTATTAATAGGTTTTCTTCAGGTGTGGTCCTGTCTATAAAACCAAAGATAGTTCCTAAGGCTGCTTTTGTAGTTTGCACACCCTGGTGCCTTCAGCCCATGGCATCCATTCAGCTTACAGTAGCAGAGCTATGGTATAAACCTGGCGTCCAAGCTTCCCTGCAGAGCCAACATATACCCATAGGGAGGAAGCTCAGGCCCACACTAGCACAGACAGAAAAGCAATGGTTTCTAAGGAATCAGGAATGGTCAGCATCATAGGGTGATGCTCAGGAAAAGGGCACTGCCAGAGCCACCAAAGAAATATATTTAGACCTGTATCTAGACCCTCAACAGTCTTTGCGTACCCACCGACGTCTTTCGACAAACAAACAGCCATAAGAGAAGCTGAGGGCTGCAGAAAAATGAATGAAGGCCCCGCACAGAGGCTTCTATCAATTACCATGAAGCGATGTTCCTCTGAAAACTGTAATCCCGCTTGGATTTCACATTAGATCTGAAGAGCTGTATTGGAGCTTTAAAAAGAAGCATGAGCAGAAGGACTGGAAGCTTGTCCCTGAAGAAATGCCAGATGCCAAAAATGCCAAAAGGAAGATCTTTCGGATGCAGTGCTGACTCAGAAGAGGCTTAGCGTTCTGAGCAAAGGCATTGATTGCCTTCTGCTTTTGGTCCCTAATATGCTGGGTGACCCAAGGCTTTAGATGTGCTCGGTAAAGAAGGTTTTCGTTAAAATGGTAGGCAAAGCCTAACGATGATGCGGGGAAGGCAGGCTGGATACCTGAGACCCTGCAATCCCAGCAGCGGGGCAACGGGGAACCCCAGACGACTCCTGCCATCCCAGGGACCCAAATGCGTTCACCCATCACCAGACCGGGGGATGGAGGGGCTGCGGCAGGCGACCCCAGCCCCGTCCTCCTCCGCACACCGGAGGGGTTCCCGGCTTTACCTCTCCCCGCCGCGGCCGCACTGCCGCCC
>JANHGB010048220.1:0-14087 GCA_026283785.1 Coracopsis vasa
AAAAAAAAAAACCAAACCAGAAATAACCACCTTCTGGAAGGAGGTATTGGAATGACTTTAGGCACACACAAAACCCTCATCATATGGTCTGTGAACTTATCAGCTTATTAATTTTCATTACACAAAAATCAACAGAGAAAGCACCAAAAGCTATCCATCTGGGACAAAAGAAGAGGAGGAACTCACCATGGATGCCTCGGGAAGTGTCAACATGGCCAGTGAACAGTGGCACATTCTTCATGTCAGTAGGAAATGATAAGTCAGGCAGATTGTCCCCTCTGTGCATGCTGAAGGAATCTGGCAGGAGACAAGTATGAGGCCAGGGTCACCGCACAGGAGGAAGACATGGTGCAGAGTAAGATTATTTAAGAAACAAGATGAAGATGCATCTGACACCACCACTGAGCTTCCAAGAGAAAGCTGCTTTCAAGACTACTTGCCAGGGGCAACCACCTTCATAATTAGAATTTCTGCCCAACAGTAAAACTTGGTTGCTCAGACTGTTCCAGAAAAACTGAACTCAAAGTTTAGATTACGACTGTTGCATGGAGAAGCTGTCTCCTCCTCCCAAGAAGGACACATCTGTTTCTGACCTGAGGGACACATACAGTTAACCTGAGTCAGGAAGAATGGCTGAGCTTCAGATAAGTCAGCAGCAGACCCAGGAAAACTTGTGTAAGCTCCCCAAGAACAGTACACCGGCATAAACTGACTGATGAGCCAGTATTTTAACCAAGTTACAAGCCAGAGAGGAAAAGAACCCATTTCCCAGTGTCCCAGGCAGATGAGCAGCTTTCGCCCTTAGTTCCAGACCAGACACATTGGCTGTCACAATCTTCAGTTTACGTTTGCAAGTCAGCTGGTGTCAACTTCGGTTAGTCTAACGTGTGTTAGCTTTGTTCTCCTCTTGGTCTGTGTTTTAAATATATATATATCAATGTCCCCTACAAAAGATGGTATTCCAGCAGCTGAGGATTCAGCAAGAGAAAATTCCTTCTTTGCAAGTTTTATGTTTTGCGTGCACACATCTCCTTTCCCCTCAAGCAATCAGCATGGGCATTTAAACCAGACACGACAGAGAGAATCACCATGCTGGGTTTTATGAGATGGATTACTAAACTGAAATGCCATGAGGCAGGGAGTAGACAGACGGCCTCACTGACAGAATAAAACAAAGAGGAGACATGACCCTTCCATGAGTTAGTCACCATACCATAATACAGTCAAGGGCAAGACACTGCAAGGGAAAAGAAATGTGGCGTTCCTCTCTCAAAACAAATTATTCTGTAGTTGTAGTTTACAACCCCCTAGACGTGTTTTATGATCACTGGCTCCTAACACATCTTGCTGACTTGTGCCAGATGTACACTGCACTTCAGACAGGCCCAGCTGAGCAATGAGAGGTTTTGACTCAAGTGGCCTTTTGCAGATGAGCGATGCTTCCCATGACTCCCCCACAGATTGCGTTACACAGGAGCTGAAGAACTCTCTGTTCCTGAAATGGCTGTCGCACACCGGTTCTCAGACACTGCATAGATTTCTTCCAGTTAAGCACAATTAAAAGGGATTCAGTTGAAGGCTGCTTTTCATTTTTATGTCAGGCATGCTATCTGAGAGGTTGACAGCCAAACTTCAACTCTTCACATGCCCACAGTGCTCAAAGATGTCACCATCAGGGGAGCTGCGTGAATTCTTTTATAAATCTATCAGATTGTTTGAGATGCCAAGGCAATGTCCTGCTTCAGAGTAAACTCCAGAAAATTTTCATTTCAAACTGTTGAAAACAGTACTACCAAGACTAAATAACTGCCTTTTTTCCTACTGAAAACAAAAAACCACAAAACCCAACACAAAAACCAATCAAACAAAAAAACCAAAACCAACCAAACAAAACCCCCAAACACCAACAAACAAAAACACACCAAAAAAAAACCCAACCAAACAAACAAAAAACCAAACCACACACACAAAGAAACTCCACCAAACCCACAAAAAGCATCACGACTGAAACCGATTTAAAAACCAAAAGAGATGCTGATGATCTCTTTGTCCAGGAGTCAGATGACGCGGCAAAAATGGGCTACCTAGCTTAAAACCTGTCTCTGCTCCAAAGGGAGAAGGAGTTATGGCCAAACTTTTGCTTTCAGTCTCCAAAGATCCTCCACAGACTCAAAGAGGGCCCATGTTCCATTCAAGTTTTAGCATTTTTGTGACTTGTGACACTGCTCTGCTGATTACAGAATCCTAGAACCCCAGGTTGGAAAGGAGATCGAGGATCACCTGGTCCAACTCTTCTACACAAAGCGTGACCTAAACTAGATTGCCCAGCACTGTGTCCAGCTGAATCTTAACATTGTCCAACGTTGGGAAGCATCACTTTCATGGGGAGATTATTCCAGTGGCCGTTTCTTCTCATTGTGAAACATTTGCCTCTTGGATTCAACCAGAATCTCCCTGGGAGTAACTTCTGCGCATCACCCTTCATCTTTTCCATGGGACTCCTTGTAAATAGGGAGTCTCTGTCTTCCTTGTAGCCACCCTTTAAATACTGATGACAAGGTAATGTTCCCAGCAAACACATTGCAGATGAAAGTTGAAAGGTGGGTGGGTAAGAATGAACTGCCTGGATGGGCTATGGCAAGATCAGGCAATTCTCTGCACCTGCATTAAACAAGCCCTGAAAATAATGCTCTACTTGCCCAAAATTTGCAGCTTGTTTAGAATATTATGAAGCCAGACAAATGTGAAGAATCTGAGAATACTGTTTCTAGACAGCTGGAGGTAAGGTCAACGCAACATTTATGAAACTTTCTTTTCAGATCACTTCATAGACACTCATGTCCTTCCCTGTCAGAGACACAGCTCCTATTTGCCAACGACTATGGACTAATAAACATGTGCTATTGTAGCTCATTTAAATAGGAACTCTTCATGTTTAGATATTTAGGTGTAGTCACAGTAATAAGTCATGATCCACTTGTGATTAAGGGCCTTGCAGCACTCTGAAGGCTTGCAAGTAATTAGATAATGTCAATTTTATTAATTGTACATTACAGTAACACTTTTAAAACAAGATTTACTAGAGGTAGTGTGTAAAATACATATGTACAGTTTTGCTCATAGCTGTTACTTCATAGTGTTAAGTCTCACTGCCAGATCCCAACACAGCATTTGCAACATAGACGAGCAAAGTCGACAGCAGACTCAAATGCACTTGCAGATGATCACAGAAGCGACAGTGCTGGCATTTCCCAGGTTTCTCACCAAGGAATGAGAAATTACAGCAATGCTGGTCAGGAGACCAGTTAAGCCATTGACCAAAGAATTCTCTCTTTGGGAGGCAAATCACAGAATCATAAAATGCTTTGGGTTGGAAAGGACCTTAAGATCATCCAGTTCCAACTCCCTTGCCATGGGCAGGGACACCTTCCACTAGATCAAGTTGCTCAAAGCCCCATCCAACCTGGCCTTGAACACTGCCAGGGATGTGGCAGTCACAGTTTCTCTGGGCAACCTGTGCCAGGGCCTCACCAGCGTCACAGGGAAGAGCTTCTTCTAGATATTTCATCAAACATCCTGTAAGTAGAATCTCTTGTTCATACAGCACCAGGAAGAGCAGAATGGAGGAAACCTTTCACATTGAAGTGTATCTGGTATACTTCTTGGTGCGCAAGATACTTCAAAGCCATGAAAACTAAGGAAATGTGGTTTCATGCAATAGATAACCCACAGGTTCACATTATTCAGGCCAACAGAATATTGGGTGATGGGCTAGGTATATAAATTGCTCCTAATCAACGACTGTGTCATCTGGCTATTGAGCCATCAAATGCCCATTCTTCCATCTAACACAGCAACGGCAGGGAAAAGCCCAATAACTGTGTTTTAGAAACTAGTGGCTCTTTTGTTCCAGTTGTTCCATGAATCATTTCTTACCCTCGTAACAGTATATAATTTTCCCACTGAATCTTTTAGCAAATATGAGATTCAGATAGCAAGAAAATAATTTAGTAAGCAGTTCTACGTTGCTCAAAAATATGTATTGAGAAAGTTTCACCCAGTTTCAGCCAGTAGCTTTCCCAGGATTGTTGCCTGTTAGTATGTGGGCAGCACATGCTTTTTTCATACCTTCCAAGAGCTAGAAGGAATTTTCCATAATCTGGTTCAAAATTGAGGGAAAACTGTGTGAAAGTTGTTGGGTGAAAGGGTATCTTTTTGCAGGGGCAAGTTACAAAAGGTTCATTTAATTTTCAAGAGAGTCAGCAGCTACACGGCCTGCCTCTGGAACAGACCGACCTGCATTGCAGGCACAGGTACGTGACAACTGGAACCAGCACTGCTGAGAGCGAGGGAACATCGGCTTTTGGCTGTCAACAATTCCGGTGAGGTTTGTACTGAAAGCCACAGTACTCCAGAGTGGTTGAACTGTGGGAGTCAACCAAAAACAGCTACTGCTGTGTGAGCCAAGACAGGGGAAACATGCTCATCCACACTATGTGCTCCAACATGCTGGACTAACAACTCCATTTTTAACCAGCTAGACTACACACTAGGACAAGTTAGGGGCTTGATGTGCAAAGTTCACCTTGTGTTAAGATGTTAAGATGTTAAGTATGTTAGGAAAACTGAGCAATGCATCTTGAAAATCACAGGCGTTAGTACAAGGCAAGAGAACAAAACCACCCTTAGGGATGGAGACTAGGACTCTATGATGTCACACAACTCAAAGTAATTGATGCTACAGAGTTAAGACTAAAAGTCATACCAGCCATCTCCATGGGTTTGAATACTGGCTGTGATTCAAAGCACAGGTCTCTGTCATCCATTGTCCAGGACTCATTGCGATCAAGAAATTCTTTGTAAGACAGCTTTTCATCCATATTCTCTCCTGGGAATACTGAAATCAGAGAAGAAAATGACACAGTGAAAAATTAAACTAAAACATTTAAAATGGGTTATTGCATGATATGACATTCAGAGGCCAAAAGACAACATGAACATGTTAACCAAACCAGAGACCATGAATATTCATTTTCTACTGCTTTGATCCAACTCTTCAAATATAAGAAAGAAAATAATGGGAATTTCTGCATCTTGATACACACGTAAGATCAAGAATGGACTCACATGTCGGAGTGCTGGCCTGTCTTCAGATGTTGGACTATTCATGCTAGTTCCTCCCATTCATCTTCAGGGAGATTTTTAATTAATGAAAGAGCTAGAGCAACACCAAGTGACTGAACTTGCGAGGCTGAGCAAAGTTTTCAGGTCTGTCAGTACAAAAACACTGATGGCAACTTGCTCATCGGGTCACAGTGGGAAGGAGGGAAACTAAAGCCCCCTCCTCTCCTCCCCACGCATTAACTTGTCCCTACCAAATCTGACCATAGTTATGAAAGTATTAGTACCACCACACACACAGAGTACACACAGGATGGTGTCCTTTTTATTTTACTAGGAAGACAATTCATTTAAGTCAGTAATTTTTCTCTAAATACCTCAGAGACCTTTATTTTTATATCTTTGTATTTCACACTTGGGCCTAATCTTCCCCCAGTTTACACTAAAGGCAGTTCTCTAAACACATCAAAACATCAAAGCCTGATGGTTTATATCCGACCAAGGAAAACTTTCATCTTTTTTTGCTCTCCCACTTTAAAAACAACTGCACTGAGAATAACAGCCCTCAGCAATTTGAGATGCTGATGATTTGAGTCAAGTATTTTATTACCACAGCCTTGGTAGGCACCATGCACAGCTTACAAATGTCCCACAGAAAAATGCATGGAAATAAAGAAGAAATTAGTCTACCTAAAAGTATTTAAATAAGGTTTGTCACAAAAAACATCCAAAATATGCAGATCACGCACATTTTCCGTTTCCCAAAGTCCTTACAAGCAGTTTGAAGATGTTTTGAAAATCAAAGCAAAGAAAGCTCAGTTGTGAGCAGAGGAACTCTTCAGGAGCAACACTAAGACACACCATGGGGTCTCCTCTTCCTCACCTTCTGTGGCTGGTTTTGATTTTTTTCAGTTGGAACTTGATGGGCTTTAAGGTTTCTTCCAATACAAACCATTCTACAATTCTATTTTAAAGACTTCAGCTTTTTTTTTTTTCTCTTCTTGAAACAACCACTTATTGAAACAAAAGTAGCAGCTAATGATAATGGCCACGATGGGAAAAAGCCACTAAGGAATAAATCCAGTTCTTGTAAGTAAGAGCTGTATCAGTACATACAGCATATGAAAGCTAAGCTACAACTGAGCTAGTGTTTGTGAGTTTTGATTTACACCTCAAATTAACACTCAAGAAATTCCTGAACTTCAGCTGGGTCGATAGTGTCCACCCTATTGTAGTTCCCTCATAGTCTCAGCTCTTACTGTAAAAAGCCTGGTCCTTTCAGCTTTCAAAGACATTTCCAGACCCTGCAGCTGTACAAAAGAAACAAAACCATAGAAACAGAGTCATGCAATGGTTTGGGTCGGAAGGGACCTTAAGGACCATCCTGTTCCAACCCCCTGCCATGGGCAGGGATGCCTTCCAGCAGACCAGGTTACTGAAAGCCACATCCAGCCTGGCCTTGAACACTGTCAGGGATGGGGCAACCACAGCTTCTTGAGGCAACCTAAGTCCTAAAGTTTTTAAATACGACAAACATAGTGGAAAGGCTCAAAACAAATACCCAGACTAACAACTTCTGATATTAATTTTCATGTTAAGGAGACAGAAGAGTTCACAAATTCAGGTCCCCAATTGACAACATTGTACTTTCAAACTGATTTCCAGTTCCTTCTGGAAAGAAACACAGCAAAAAAAAAAAAAAAAAAAATTACACTATCTCCTTCTCTCACCCCCTAACACAATACGCTACACTCTCTTGTCAATACATCTCTATGTTTTCAGTATTTTTACCTTCGCTCAGGCTAACAATACTACTCACAAGACTGGAGCTCAGAAAAGGAAACTGATGGTGTGCCTCAGAAGATATCCCTGAAAAAGACCCTTAATTCAGTGCAATACTGCAGTTAATACATGCAAAACCAGTGCTAATGCACAGAAGGAACAGAATGCTGGTATTTAAAGGTAACAACCACTGCTTCTTCCAGGAGGCTGAGGTACCAGCTAGTTGCAAACAGAGAACTCACAGCAAGGTGGAACACAGATTCAGAGAGACTGTAAGAATTCTAATAATAAAGTGACTGAGAAAGAAGAGAAATGGGTTTTTTGGGGTTGTGGCTTTGTTTGTTTTACATCACAAAATAGTTAAACAATACTAGAACAAATCAATTTGTGATTACAGCAATCTGATCAGAGATTTTGTTCTTAGAAGGACAGAAAGGGATCCAATGAAGTTAGAAACACATGAAAACCTCCAATTATTACTTAAATACTATTTGTCATAATTAATGCCTTGAGCTCAATGCCATACAGTGTCCCTGGGGTCTAAAACTTGACAAAGTCAGGGGCATGTGACTGAATACTCCTATTTTGAGTCATCACCAGAAGTACACTTTAGCAGGGACTTCACAGATAATCCCCAGGAAAGGCAAAAGAATTAATGAGCTTTAACTCCTGTGGAGGCATCACATGAACTGCAGCATAGCAGGAGGGATAGGGGACACCCTTTAAATACCAGGTCAGTATTTAAAGGGTGGCCAGAAAGATGACAGAGACTCCCTTTTTACGAAGAGTGCCATGGAAAAGATGTGGGGTGATGGGCACAAGTTACTCCCAGGGAGATTCTGGTTGGACCCAAGAGGAAAGGTTTTCACAATAAGAACAACCAGCCACTGGCATAATTTCCGCATGAAAGTGGTAGACTCCCCAACGTTGGACACTGTTAGATTGGGCTGGATACGGTGCTGAGCCATCTAGTGTAGGTCATGCTTTGCCTAGAAAGGTTGGATCAGATGACCCTTGAGGTCTCTTCCAACCTGGGATTCTAGGGTTCTATAAAGAAACTAGGTGAGTGTTTCTCTACCTAAATTCAGAGGGAGGTAGAGATGGTGTCAGCAGTTTTCAGTTAACATCAGCTTAGTTCCTTTGGTGGGAGGCAGGATGCAGGCTCTCCCTGCCCACCCTGGCTTCTCAACTAGGCATGGAACCACTGCCTTCCCTGAGCTGACAACTGGCAGCCAACAGCGACCAGCTTATCCTCCTGCTCCATCCCCAGCCCCATGCAAGCTGAGGTGTTTCCAGCTCCTAATCTGAGCTGAACGGAGATGTCCCAGGTTTGCCCCACTTCCAAGAGGGCTGAGAAGCAGACGTGCCGTGGTGTGGGTGCAATGAGCAAAAAGGAACTGAATCTTCAAAGGGAAATGAGACAGACTATTAACAACACTGCTCGTGGCATCAGCATTTGAACTTGGGTGGCCCACAAGGAACACACTGGAAAGAATGATTAACACACTGAGAACATGGGTTTTTCCTACTGAAATTCAAAATACAGAGAACGCTGCCTACCAGATGCAGGTTGGGTGCTGACACACCATGACAAGATGGGCACTACAGGAAGTGATGCTATGCTCTAACAGAAGTTCATGAGTTCATATCCAGATTCTGATCCAACCAAATAGAAATAAATGTATTTATTTTTTACCCTTATATGCAATCTGATTTCTCATTCTCTCACCCTCAAGAGTATTATTCTAGTAAAATAATATCTTCTACTACTTTGCTTCTGTATAAACACCACAGAGAAAGCATTGAAGAACTGCTTCTGAACAAATCCCATTTTTGACCATCAGAGGAGTTATTTCTACCTCTCATGCTACAATCCTGCAGATGCTACAAGCATCCTAAAGCAGTGCTGATTTGGCAAGTGGATGCCGCTTTTCTGCCAGTGGCTTTTAGCCATTACTCCGCTAAATGCCTACATTTGATATGGTTGACTTCAGTAGAGAGGATACAGAAGCTTTCAAAGGAGGAGGTAGAAGGGTGTGCAGGAAGCAAGCAGGAAAGGTGACACGTGAAGGCAATAACCTCCTTGCATTCAGAAGAACAACCAGCCTAGGCAATGCCAGCTGATCCTGGAGTCCTAGGGTAGCTTAAAGGCTGATGATTTAAGCAGGAAATACTTTAATAAGACAGAGAATGATCATTTAGATTTGCAAAGTACTTTAAAGACAAAGTGTCACTACATGTGTCAAGAGACGTTATTATTTAGGTAATAAGAAACATTGTTCAGCCTGGAGAAGGCTCTGGGGAGATCTTAGAGCAGCTTCCAGTGCTTAAAGGGGCACACAGGAAATCTGGAGAGGGGCTTTTGACAAAGGCAGGTAGGGGTAGGACAAGGGGGAATGGCTTTAAACTGACAGAGGGGAGATTGAGATGAGATCTGAGGAAGTAGTTCTTCCCTGTGAGGGTGATAAGGCCCTGGCACAGATTGCCCAGACAAGCTGTTTGATGAAATCAAACTCCTGATGGGTTTTGGTATTTGGAAACCCTTAGTTCTAGCAAAAGCCCTCAAAGCTAGATGAAAGACTATTCAAAAGCAGTTGTGAATTGCCTCTGTCAAATGATTAGAAATAGAAACTAAAGACTTGCATGTTTTTCATACAATATTTCCATAACAGATGCTAATTAAAAAACAAAGCCCAAACCACCACTGCTTTCCAGCAGAAAAAGGGATGTCAGGAGGACTTCAGTTGGGTGCTGGAGGCAGCCAAGAGGCCAGCGGCCAGGTCAGGAGCAGGCACGAGGCTTTTGAGCTCAGGGCAGCTGCTCACCCCCTGCCTGCGATGCACTGAGACTGAGCTTCACTATCCAAGTGCCAGTGACAATGCAAGCAGAGAACAAAGACTGCTGTATCAACAAACATGTTAGCACTAACTCCCCTGTTATTCCTGGTCAAAGTGGTTTTTAACATGACTTGCCATACAGCTATAAGGTGGATGCTTCCAGCTTATTTGTCGTCCCCACCCCATCCCAGTATTCAGTTCCTCCTCGTCCAAGCAAGCCTGGTGCAACACAAGAAACAATCTCAGACCCAGGGTCCCAAGGATTGCAGAAAAAAAAAGATTTTTCCATTCCAAACCCAGTTCTGCAGACTCCTAAAATACACTGTCTGCATGTGATCTACAAATAAAAGACATAAAAACAAACAAAAATGAGCACCCAAACTCATAGAATGATCAGTCTGGAAAGTGCCTATTAATATATATGCACTAGATTATGCACTCAACACGAAATGTAAATCTGACAGATCCCACAAACCTGTAATTTTAGCAGATACTAAAGCTCGATAATTTAAAGTCCATTTATGACTTGATAATAAACTAACAATAAACTTGATAATACACTAATGTAGGACTATAGCTTCCAAAATCTTGCTTAAAGCAAAAAAAATATAGTTAACAACATACTTACATAGCAAACTTGCTTCTGAAAGTAAAAATACGGATCCCATGCAAGTAGCACCTTCCCTGAACTGATCCCACAGAAAGTTCCAGAGAAAGAGTGCAAAACATTTAGTAGGGCTGCTGACAGCGTTGATTTGTTTGGTTTATCATCTGCTCTGCAAAGATCAGCACAGTCACATAAACTAATCCATCCAAACCAGCACTTCTTGCCACCTTCAACACAGACACTCCCCACATGGGCTGCCTACTGTGTTCAGACCTCCAGAAGAAAAAGAAATCTGGACCCACTAACATGCAGGACATCACACAGTGAATGTCCAGCCAGGAGCACTCTTAGCAGAGGATTACTGCGATAAAGCTTTTCGCTGCAGGAGATGCTAATCTTGATAGGTCACCGACCAGATCTCTAGCTAGAGGTTAAGTATCTTCAAAACTAATGAGTCTGCAGCCATGAGATGTCCCTGCCAGCACCAAGCCAAGCAAACAGAAAAAGAGAAGCTTAAGAGCTTCATTCCTGAGGCTGATCTTAAAGCTAATTTGCCCACATTGCAGCATTGGTTCAGTAACTGAAGTGGCTGCCAAGTTCTTCTTGCTGAAATCACCACCTCAGATTGACAGTGTTACCAGCCATGCTCTACAATAAATTCTCTGCAATCTCAAAGGAGACACGACCTCTGCAAGGTATGGTCCAGTACTACCTGTAAAAGGAATGTTAAGAAATACTGTTAGCAGGCTGGGGTTCAGTAACATGCCATTTTTTACATTCTGTGTGAGATTTTAAGCTGGTTTGGTAGCACTTGGTGACTGTGTGAGGCTCTGTTCCACACAGCTGCACTCAGCAGGCTCCTATGGACAGTTTCTAACAGGAGCAACCTCCGATTCCTACCATACAGGTTCATGAGGTATTTCCCTGCATGTCCTCTCTGACAGATGTTAGGAAGAAGTTCTTCCCTGTGAGGGAGTGAGGCCCTGGCACAGGTTGCCCCAAGAAGCCCAAAGGCCAGGTTGGATGGGGCTTGGAGCAACCTGGTCTAGTAGAAGGTGTTCCTGCCCATGGCTGGAGGTTGGGACTGGATGAGCCTTAAGGTCCCTTCCAAACCAAACCATTCTGTGACTCTACAATTTTTTAATTTGCACACACAGAGAGGTACTACCTTCAATATGCTAATCCAGCAGTGTCAGACAGGATGGGATGATGTGTGCAATATCAGGTGAAAAACCCGACCAGCAGCCAAGACATTCTGGGTTCTCATCTTTTCCTGGCTTAGGACTTTGATGCACTACTTGGGGAAAGGGATACAAAAAACCTTACCTTTAATGTTACACAGAACCTCTTCAAAGATGCTCAGCACTCCCTGTATGCATGCCGACTTCAGAGTCAACTAAAGTACCTTGCAGGACTATCTCCTTAATATTTTACTACCAACTTCATTATTTCATAGAATATTGTCTAGTTCAATTCAGAGTGAAAGATCTTAAAATCACTGTAAGTTTTTCAGACAAGCTTCACTAATACCCAAAATCTAAGGGATATACATGACTACATGGAAAAGGATGTGGCCAGCCCACCAAAGTTCATACACTTTTATCCAGAAGAAGAGCTCAAGATTAAAAGAAGTTTTTGCATTTAGTAAGTATATAAAGCACAAAGCTGGCAGCCTTGATGGAGAATTTATCCAGACTAGAGCTGTCAAACTGGTTTCATTCTGCCCAGCGACTTTCTTGTCAAACTGAAACACAGACAACTCCATTTAAACTTTCTTTTTTTACATAATAAAAATCTGAGGGAACTTGAACACTGGACAAATTACCCAGAGAGGTTGTACAGTCTCCATCCTTAGAGATAACTCAAAACACAACTGGACGGAGCCTGAGATGCTGCCTCTGGTTTCCCTGCTTTGAGCAAGGGTGTTGGGATTCAAGGCATTGGAGGTCCTTTCCAGCCTCCTAAGCCTTTGCAGGCACTTCAGATACTGCTTTTGGAGAAAAACATTTCTGTCCCTGCAGAAGACAAATGCTTAGCTACCGGGAACTAGTGCTGAGATCAAATCTGGCTGGGATTACTCAAAATACTGTAATTTGCTGCAATATGAAGCAATTTCAAATCCACCACTGAGCTGGATGGGAAGAGGAAAATCAGGAATTTGTTACAGGTCCTCAAGAAACCACAGGGCATTTTGGATGGTGCTGACAATTCAAGAAGCACTTTATTGCTTTCCTTCTAAAATTCCATGCTGTTATATAACCCAGAATGCTAAAAAAGCTCTGTGCGTACAACTGTCAGAACTAGTATCTCCCAACTTAAAGGATGCAAAGTCAGTAACTTTAAAGTTCAACACAAGTTCACATTTTGCCTTAAAAAAAAAAAAAACAAATCTGCAAGAAGAAATAGTTTATTGTATGGTTTTTTTCCCTTATTTATTCCTCCTAAAGAGACATTTCTTCAGCAGTGACTCCTTCATGATAAATTGGAAGAAGAACCAAAGAGATGCATGGGAAGCACACCTCCCACCCTCAGCTCTAATTGCTCTACAAGCAACATTTGTCCTCATGCTTCAGCTTCCCACTGGGAATGTCAGATGCTCGGAAGTGAGTAATCTCACTCCTGATGTTAGCACATCTCAGAGATTATTAGAGAAGTCTCACAGATAGCTGACAATGCTCCAGACCGCTGTGCAGGACATCTTCCACCAGATATGCTTCAGATTCCTCCATCTTGACATTTTTTAGTAACAAAGGCACTTGACATCCTATTTTTAAACAAAAGACTCTCTAAAGACTTATTTCCACAGTGTTGCCATAGGTACATATAAACAAAATAGCTCTACCCAGGAGATCTTCTTTTACCTGCTCAGAGTAATGTTTTACGGGCAACTGTTCAGTGAATTAATTAATTTTCTGCAGGAAGATGAGGAATGCTGCCTGTATTTCCAGGCATTTTAAAAACAAGCACTTGAAGCATGGTTGAATACTTTTACTTTTTGCTATTCTTAGGCTTTTTGTTTGTGTTCTCTTAACTGAGGTTTTTGAGAGACAAGAAATACAACTAAAGACAGTTTTATTGTTTCACTTGGGATTCCTTCCTAAAGCTGAAGGCCTTCTGCTGAAGCTGAAGGCCTGCCCTTGATAGAGAATATTTCAATCCAAAGCCATGAAAAAATACCACAAACTTACTTAATGGGTCCAACACAAGATGCAGACAACATAAAAGAATACCTCTATGTATAGAAACCCTAAGGGAATAACACCAAGACTGACTCAACTAAATCACACCGTTGTTCCATGAGGAATGGCCATGGATCCAGCCTCTCAAAGAACGTACAAGAAGGTAGCCGAACATCTTGACCAGGCAGCCTTTCCTAAAATTGCAGTTGGAATAGCCAAATTCTGAGGCAAAAGACTCACAGCGTGGCAACTGCCAGCTCCTTATGGTGGGCATACACGGCCTGTCCAAAACCCAGTCTGCTAGGACTGGAGGAGAGCCCAGGATATGCGAGGACCAGGGGTGGAGTCTCACTCTGCATGCTGCCAGCCCAGCCAGAGCTCCTGAGCACAGAAATCTCATGCTCCTGAATACACAGGTCTGTGAGTGATCACAGAATCGTGAAATGGTTTGGGTTGGAAGGGACCTTAAAGCTCATCCAGCTCTAACCCCCTGCCACGGGCAGGGACACCTTCCACTAGAGCAGGGTGCTGCAAGCCCCTGTGTCCAACTTGGCCTTGAAC
>JANHGB010048224.1:0-19222 GCA_026283785.1 Coracopsis vasa
ATTTCAAGGTACATTTCCACATCACAACAATGTATAATCTCTCCGAATTGTATCTTTTCTAAAAGGACATTCCTTTGTCCTGTTGTTTCCAATTGTTATGTATGCTTAATTTCTGCTCAGTCAGTAGTACACAAAACGATTCACGTTCCCAAATTCACTTGACAGTGAAAGTCTAAATCTGTTATTTTTTTCAGAGAGAGGACTGTATTATAAACTGTTGGATTTTATATCAGAGAACAGAATAAAAATGATAGGAGATATGCTTCCTAACACATGTGGTCAGAGACTGTAATAAACAATGAGAGATCAGGCTTGTTATTCTAATTGCGCTGTGATAAGAATGCATTCCTCTATTGGTATAAATAGCCATTGCTGCTATTGCAGTAGAGTGGTTTTGTGGCAGCTGAGAATGTGGCCTCAATGGAAATGCTGTGCTTTCTTCTTGTGGCATACTTTTGGAAACAAATGCATTTTCTTGGATTTAGAACTGGCTTTGACTTTGAAAGCCACTGAATTGCTTCAGTTTCGGTGGAAGTTACTAGTACCCTTTGTGGGAATCTCACAAAGGTATTTAAGTTTGTGCAGCAGCTCAGCTGTTTGAACAGAGCTTAGATGAATACATAGATCTTGAGATGCATGCTTTCCAAATTGAGGGCCTAATTCATGCCTCTCCTTTAAATCTGATTTTGGATCAAATATTAAATAGTGCAGAAAAAAAGTAATCTTGTTCCAGCAGTTCCCATCCAGTCAAAAAACCCCAAACAACCTGATCCGACTGTTGAATGACGTTGTGGGGCATTGCTGTTATTGCAGGAGCCAAAGGCAGGAAGCATGCAGACTGAGTTATCAGAGTTAGTACCAAACTTGAAGGTGCCTTATCAGATTATGAATGAGGTGAATGATAAACAAGGGTTTAGAAGCTGGCTTTATGTGGACGGCTTATTAAGAAGAATTCCCTGGTAGCTTTCTCCTCATCTGTCAAAGTTAAGTTTTTTACTCTTAGAATAGATTATTTCTAATAGATGTTTCAGTGGAGGTAGGGGCAGAGGACCATTACTTTGTTCCTTTTTTTAAAGACAAATAAATAGCCCTGAAAACAGGTACTAAATTTTCACTTTACATATTAGGCAGTACAGTAAAAATAAATTGTACAGTAAATGTAGGGACAAAATTGAGTTGTAAATTCTTACTACAAGGTGCATTCCTTCTTCCCTTGTAAATTACATAATTTCATGCTTTTGACATGTTGGTCCCATTCCGGCATCCACCTTGTGTTAAGAATCAAAGTGAAAACCATCAGCTGCAGCAGTCTATCATTTGGTGTTTCCAGTGGAGATAATTTAAGTATAACACAGTGGCATTGAATATTGATAGAAAGACGACAGGCCATGATTAAAGTTTTGTGCTGGGTAAAATAAATGCATAGTGGGTTGATGAGAAAACGACAGAAATATTGTTTGGTATTGTGTGGTATCTTGGTTTTTATAGCACTAATCAAATGTCCATTGTTGGTTTTAAGCACTAGAAAAATGATTCCTCCTCCTTGTTTTGAACAGGTCCTTCAGGAAAGAAAAGGCAGACATAAAATATGTACATTTCATATAAAATACAAGGTGGCAGTTCAGACCTCAAGAGGCTGATATCAGGTTTTTTTCCTATGGGCAGGAGAAAGATGTCATGATTATTAGCAGATTGGGTTTAGATTTTAGTTTAGATTCTAATCCTACAGTATCTGGGATGCAGTAGGTAACGTTTTACTGAGCGGAAGAATTTGTGGATGATGAGTGCAGCTGATAGGCTTGATTTTTTCAAAAACATTTAGCAGAAAATCCTGTGAGGTATTTATGTTTTTGTGTTTACTGACATCACTGTGAGGGGTTAAGTACGAATATTATATGAATATTATTTCTTCTTTGTTGTTGTTAGCTTCTTTGAAAAATCTGAATGTTGTAAAGGGAAGGAATTTTTAGAGAAATGTTTTATGAAACCAGTTCAACTTCATAGCATTTAAAAAGTCTGAGAAGATGCCCTGGGAATCTTAGAATCCATCCATCATAATAGAATGCATTTATCATTTTTTTTCCTTAATTATACAATGTATGGAATTGGTGATATAACCTCATTATGCATAGGTACAAAATGCTCAGAACTGATTTAAAGTATTAGTGTGAGAATGTAATGACTCTTCATGTGAGAAATATTTTGATGCATTACATATAATTTAGATGTCATTACATATAATTTAGGGACGAGTGTGGAGTGGAATTTATGGGAAATAGTACATCTGGTTCATCACTTTGTTAACATACAGGTATTGCTGTGAAACAATGATTTATTAAATCAGAATCTGTGGAACTAGAGAGAAAAATGGATTTCTGGAAGGAGATCAGACATAGCGGTGCCCCTTGCAGTTAGTCCTGGGCAGTGTTTTGCTTCCAGCCCTCCCATCTAATACAAGGTTTGTCTTGCCTTCTGCACAAAAGGCTGTATTCTCAGTAATGTATCTGAGCTGCTGATAGAAATCATTCAGCTACAAATGCAAATTAGGAAACTACCTACATTCACAGCTCCCTTTTGTTTACCTTGCTTTGACAATTTGGTATGCACATTTGAAAATCTGTCCCTTATTTTGTAGCACTGTGAAATATGTAATAGTTACATGGTACATTGATTTTGCTTCAATGTCACTACAATTATTTTAAAAGGAAAGTATTTATACAATATAAAAAAGCTTATTTCCTTCATATATGAACATCCTCACATCCGTGTATCATCACGTATTATGAGGTCCTTCACCAAGGATAAAACAATACAGTTAAAATTGTTTAAAAATAGAACTTAATACATGTAAACACAACACACGATGTTCGTGTTCTCAGCTAGTTGATTCTGTAGTACAGCATATACTTACTCTGTGCATGGTCTTTCATAGGATCTTCATCTAAAGGCACTACCTGAAGCTACCACAAGTAATAAAATGGCAGTGTTACCTGCTAGGTAATAGCATGGAGGGGAAAGAGAGAGGGAGGGATGGAGGGGAGAAAATAGAGTCAGGGAAGAAAAGAGTTAAGTTTTCAACTGAAAAGAGTATAAAGACTGATGGAGATTGTCCCTGTAGTCAGACCTGCAGAAATACACGGTCCCTGGAGTGAAATTTCAGACAGGCAAGGAAAGATGTGAAAAGCAAGGTCCATGCAGCAGGCAGCACCAGTCTTAAGGAGATCGTGCAGTGTTTGAGTGGTTGTGCTCCTGCATGGCATTTTTCCTTCCAAAGTGGTTTTGTTACGTTTCAGTTCTGTTCTGTAAGACTTCTTTATACTGGGCCTCGGATGTCTACAGTGTTAGATACCTTGGATGAGCAGGTGTCTGCTCGTATTTGGGGTTCTCCACTAGGCTTTGTCTGAAATTTCGCAGGTGTCAGCAAGGAGGGGATTGAACTGTTGTTCTTTGTTTTGTTCACAAAGTCAAGAGCTCATAGCTTCTAATCCCAACATAACTTAAAAGACTGGTGGGTGTTCCCT
Organism: Coracopsis vasa; assembly: GCA_026283785.1. Taxonomy (NCBI): domain Eukaryota; kingdom Metazoa; phylum Chordata; class Aves; order Psittaciformes; family Psittacidae; genus Coracopsis; species Coracopsis vasa. Next base: position 3,522 of record JANHGB010048224.1, read on the forward strand.
AGGAGTATTGTAAAGGTCAGATCACTCAATAAAGACACAGAATGCCTGGATCCAGTTATGCTGCCTGCTGCACCTCCAGGTGTACTCAGCCCTGTTACATCCCTGAGGAGAGGAGGATGCCATAGCTATCACATTGAGGGCTGGTTTGGCCTAGGAGCTCTGCTCACCTGTTTCATCAAATCTGTCCCTTTCTGCACGTTTGCCTCTGCTACTGGGATGCTGTGGAAAGCAGAGACACTGCTATCACCTGTTCTTAAAGATGTGCGAAAGTAGCGTCCCCGTCTCTGTGCTGTACTATCATGTCCTGTCTGGTATGCTGGATGTCTTTTGGCTAGGGAGTCACACAGTGGACTTGGCTGTGGCTCATCAGGTTTAGGTATTAGAAAGGTTAACCAGAGCAAAAGTTTTGGGTGTTGAAGATGTAGGAGTCTAGGTTAGATGAGCATTGTGAGGGTTGCTTTTTAGGACTCCTGTGGTTCTGGGCCAGAATATTCTCTAATAGGTCAAATATCACATTTAAAGAGGGTCAGTTATTTGTTGTTTTCTAGATATTATTGTGTTTTATAAGGAAGAAGGTAAAGTCAGAGAAGCAAATTGCTTGTGCCAGAGAAATGTACTGCGAACTGCAGGCTAGGAGTTCCAGCTAGTCTCCAAGGCAAGTGTTAAAGCAGGTTGACATGTGGCAGGGGAGGGTGGACTCTCCTGACCTTCTGAGAGTGAGTTTTGTTCTTACATGGCAAAGTGCAATAATAGTGCTGAACAGCAAACAAATGTTGTCAGGGAGCTTTGAAATAAGGAAGTGAGAAGAATGTCTCCTGCAGTGGGGGATGACCAGATGATCGGAACACTATGAAGTCAGTTCATGAGGTTTTCAGCTCCTAAGGAGATTGGACAGAAAGAGACACAATGCAAGGAATTGAATTGTGAAATTGAGGTTGTTACGAAGGGGTTTATAGGATTAGGGAGACTTGCAAGAAGAAAAAAGCAAAAGACTTATTTCAGATGTTTAAAAGAGGTGACTTTATATTCCGGTGCACAGGGCAAGAGAAAAATAAAGTAAGTTTTGCTGTTCAGCAGACTCCAGGTTTTTTCTGTTCTTTTCCCTGTACCTCCTTTCTTCTTTCTTTTATGTTCATCAGCTGAGAGCTGTGATCTAATGAGCTCTAGCTATATATTCTCCTTATCAGTCTGCCATTGCACACCAGCCAGATGGGGAAAACAGGGTTAGTGCCTCCCTCTCTAGAGCCTTGCATGAGCCACGTAAGGGGGTCATGAACTTTGTAGTCCATGGTTTGTTGAGCAGATTGGTTGTAGGCATCTTAAAATATAACAGCTAAGGTGAAAGATGAAGAACTGGTCAGGCTGGAAACCTCTTTCTTTTTTTTTTTTTTTTTTTAATGAAGGAGAAAGGCAAAAACATATTCCTGAAGTAGTAAATACTTCTTTCTTAAATCTAAGAAGGGCTGTTAATGCATGATTCTGAGTTAATGTGATAAACCAAATAAGAGGGATGGATTTCTGCTACCAGTAAAGCAATATGGTTTTCTTCCTTCCTTCAAGTGTTATTATTCCATACTGTCTTTCCCTTGCCTCCTTTGTTCACTGCATGGCTGTTGGCTTAAGAAAAGGCAACAAAGACATAACTAAATTTAGAGTAAGAAGAGCTAGTTCCTTCCTTTTTCTATAAAATATAAATAGAAGCGGGTGACCAAAATATAGAGAAACTTTCCCTAGTTTGTACAATAGAGTGACAAAGAATGGGGATATAGAACAAAGTCTTTTGATTCTGCAAGCCTCAAAACTTTCCAATCATTTTAATTGTTGTAATGAAAATCCCTGGTCTTTCTACCAGACTGGTTTTGTTGCGTTTTGTTTGCTTCCTTGTCAGAGAAAACCACCTTTATGTTCAGTGAGTGCAGTGTTAACATGAGTGCTAGGGAAAAAGTAAGTTCATACTTTCCTGAATCTGCGCCTTGGAGTGGCTCACCTATCAGAAACAAAAGCATCTAGAGTATTTCTTCTTAGTGATGGTTACTTTCACCTCGTAAGTTGGCTTTTGTTTATGCAGTTTCTAAATAGATGTCTTATTATGTAGCCTTTTAGCTTCAGTCTCACTCTCTTGGCTTTCAAGATGTGTCTTCTTACAGGGTTTCCCTGTGAAATAAGCAACTTTTTTTAATGAAGGAGAAAGGCAAAAACATATTCCTGAAGTAGTAAATACTTCTTTCTTAAATCTAAGAATTCTAAGTAGAATCTAATCTTCTACCAACACAGTAGATCTCAGGGTGTTACAAACACTTTTAACAATTCACTCACCAAGGGGCACTAGAGACAATGAGATTTAAAGTAGTGTCATCTCGCTGTGCTGATTCTAGTTTGCTTTTGAAGAGATTTTGGGGGACTTTGTTTTGGGGTGGGTTTTTTTTTTTATAGTTTTGTTTTTTGTTTGTTTGTTTTGTTGTTTTTTGTTTGGTGGTTTTTAGTTTTTTGGGTTTGTTGGTTTGTTTTTTTTTTTTTTTCCAGTAGGGTTTAATATAAAATCTTCTGCTATTTTTACATGGGCATGTTTTTATTTAGGCTGTAGTGTTCAGGAACTGAATGTGCCTTTGTATGCATGCAGAGCCCTCAATAGGAAAGTCATGTTCTCCTAGTTCCAGTTGGTACTATAAATAGCTTTAGAATAATGTTGTGCTGAGAGACACATAGAGAGTCCCCACTGGTATCTTTGAGAATCTTGTGAAAAGACAGAGGAGCAATATTCTTTGGATTTCAAGGAAGAGAGAGAGAATCCTCATTGGATATGACTCTTGACATGAATTTCACCCAATGTGACTTGTAGATTTAAGATAACCTCTAGTTTCCTTGTACCCTCTGGTCTCTGATGTTTCCTAGAAAACTACTTGAGTCTTGGTAAAGGCATCTGCAATTGCAATTTCAATTGCTACTTTATGAAGAGAACTCAAGGATAAACCTCTCTGTTCTGCATTCATTTCCTCCTGTCCATAAAAATCTCAATTTCTATGACAGCTCTTTCATCATCATCAACTTAACCTAACCCAGAATACTCCCTGCTGTGTCCTTTTGTGTTGCTGTGGATGTCTTGGCCATTCTTCAAGTCAACTTAGGCCTGCTCTTATAGGTTCTTTCTGCATAGTGTCCTTGAGATAAGACCTGTCCCAGCTATCTATCCAGCTAAAAGAATTACTTGGGTTGAGTCTTGCATCTTACTGCAACATCCATTTCCCTGACCATGACTTGACAAAAGCAATCTTGCCCTACTCTCATCCGTTCAAAGAGCTGTTGACACTGCAATGACTGTTCTCTTTCTCTTAAGTTCTGTGTTTCTGATCATTTCAATTTGTTTGCTTTTCTCCATTGGTTCCCTCTGTCCTGTCACATCACATGTAACTACTAGCTTTCAATATCAAGGCTACTCACAGTCTTTTACCACTTACTCAGTCTTTTTGTTCTTTTTTTTTTTTTGTTAAACCACATTGGTATCAATCACTTGCCCATTGCATTTTTATACTAACCTCTTTTGCTCTTTTTGCTCTTTTTTGCTTTTGTTTTTTTTCTCACACAATTCCTTTAAGGAAGGGTGAAGATCTTGGATATTCATTGACCTGTTTCATGGCCTCCTGCAGGTCCTTAAAATGCTCATTCACTGTGATACCTCAGTGTGCTTGATAGTGATTAGACTAATTAGTTACTGATGTACCGAATTAAACCATTGTGCTGTAACTAACGTGCCATGTTCAGTCCACTGTTGTCTCTGTTTCTTTGAACATCCTCATCTGTATCTTGTACAAAGCCTGGGACTTTCTACTCGTGAGCACTTGTGAACTTGGAAGTTCACAATGTGTAAGGGATTAAGGTATGCTTTGTTGTTGCTGGGTCTGTAAATGGTTGGTGGATTGTGATTTGCTGTGGATTCCAGCAAATTGACCCTGGCACCTCCGCTGAACTTGCCACATATGCCACTTTGTTAGTAAAATACAGACAGGCATATAACACCCAGAGGTTGATATATCATAAAACATTTATAAGTACAAGAATAATACAAAATCTGATCCAATCTTGATCCATCATTTTGAAAAGTTGCATATATGAAAAAGCTTTATTCAGGAAAAGCATCCACATTTTTTTGGCTTCATGGAGGCTACAAATGCACTTTTAGTGGGGATTGAACATCAATAAACCATACTCTGAAATTCAATTGAGCTTGATTTCACACCTGATGTAAAAGCCTAAAGATTTTTTCGTGCTGGTAACAACATAATTTTGAATAATTTCTGTATGTGTTTGTCAGCTATTTGCAGCTTTCAAGTAATTTTCATTCAAAAAGTGTGTTTGAAAAATGCTTTTAGGCACTGAATTTCAAACACAGACTAAAAGATGCGGGGTTCTTGGGCTTGGGTATGTAAGTTTAGTATATCCAAGTGTATATGCATTCACTGATAAAATTTAAAAGTTCATCCTAACATCTCAGTGTCTTAGTTTAAGATGTATCAGAGTTTTACAGATACGGTGGTAAAACAAAGCTATCCTTAAAATAAAAGTAAGCTATTAGTGGTATGTTCAGTAACTGCTGATTACTAAAACAGGTGTCAGTCAAAAGCAGGTTGCCTGATGAGGTGAAATATGGCCCAATAACAGCAACACAGGCACCATTACTCTGTGTATATATATATATATTTATATATATTTGCTACTCATCTTCTCCACTGTGAATTCTGCATACATCACTATCTCTGCGCTAGTTTTGTCAGTAGAGCTCTTCGTTAAATTGAATAGCCAAAACAAGCTATCCACTGGAAATCATGATTTAGGTCTCTAGTGTATTTTCTAAGCCTATAATAATAAACCATATACAGCTGCAAACAAACTTTTGCAAGAAGTAAGTAAATGGGCTTATGTATGTCTGCAGGGAAATGTTTGGGCTGTGTAACCATGATGATGTGACTTACAAGTAGAGAAACAGTGGAGGGTATATTGTTTTTCTGGCTTCACAGGTGAAATGCTACCTGGATGGAACACAGGTGTAATCTAGTGAAGGGTTTTTTTTCCTTTCTAATTAGCAATACTCTGAACTCCTTGGGGGAGACCAATTTGTGGACCTCATGCTGCATTCTGCCTTCAATAAACATATATACTGACTCTAAGCACAGATGAAAAAGCTCAGCTTCTGGAGCTTAATTTTTTTCTCAGTCTCAGAATATTGCTGTGTGAATTTTACAGATTGACATCTGCTAGAGTTTGTAGGGTTAAAAATGTACCTTTGTTAGGTTAATGAAATCAGTGTGAGCAGTGCAGCTCCTTTCTCTCTTTCATTTAGAGTAAAAGATGAGCTGGTATTTAATTTAGTCAGAAAAGCTGAAATTAAATAGTTATTTTCCTTCTTTCAGTCACTTATAATCCTTACAATTATATAGTAAATAATATAATTTGAAAAGCACTGTGAAAAACTGTGGTTATTAGATATTAGCCTTGAAATCTGTCTGGAAGTGTGTACTGCCATGAGACTCGGTGCTTTTGAGTCCCATCCTGGGCTCTGCTACTTATCTGCTATATTTTAGCAGGCAACCTAATCTTTTGGTCCTTAGAGATGACATGTACTAAATGAAGATGTGACCACATCTCTTGAGAGCAGTGTGATCTTAGTAATCAGTGTCTCCTGTTCTGATAAAATATCTATGCCTAGAATTCCCATTTACTTCAGGTGAAAATACTTATTGGATGGATCTCAGGAGCAGTATTTGTAACATACATGGGTATCTCTGAGAGATGATCAATAGGTTAAAGGTATGAGGAAGTTTGGTATTTTGAATTTGGTAATACTTTTGATTTTTCTTTGGTGGGATAACAAAGTAGAAATAAAACCCAAAATATATTAGTGGGAGATAAGGACAATACATGGAAGTATAAGGCTGAGGGCAAGTAAGGGTATTACAGTTCGATCTAATCAGATTCACCAGAGTTGAAGAAGTAAGCATGTTTCAGTCTAACAAGAAATACGGTGTATATATTTTCCAAAACTTATAGCTGGTTTAATGCAGTGAATAGTGTGATGTTCTACATCAAGTCTGGGAAAACCACATGACTACTTTTAGGGTGCCGAGCCTGTATATCCAGTAAGATGAAAGAAGCTCTGGTTGTGATCACAAGACCCTGATCTTTGGTCTGATCTGGAGAAGGACATATATAGTCAGTGTACAACATACAGTAGGAAGCAAAATCTTAGCACAGAGGGGTTTTTTTATGGTATTTGCTTTGTAATAGGGCCATAATTTTACTGCTTTTCAGTTTTAAATCAGTTGTGTTATCTCTGTGGAAGCATTTGAGCTGCTGTTGTTCTTTTGTTGTTTTTATTTTCCTAACTAATAATAAGCACTCACCCCAAAAGTTTCTTGAAATAGCAACTATTCTCCCTGAACTGCAGTTTTATTTTCTTTTGGCTTTTATTTCAGCTGTGGGAGCCAGCTGCTCCAAAGAGTGTGGGAAGCTGACTTGGAGGCCTGTCAGCTGTTGATCCGAGGGTTTCAACTGAAAAAAGCGAGTTGCTGTGGTTTTGAGCAAGAGGAGAACCAAATGGATGAGATGGAGATGACTGCTGATGGCCCATCTGATTCTGAGAAAAGAAAAGAAGGTCACTTTCCAAAAGGCATAGAGTGGGGCACTGTTCCCTGCCCCAAGCGCAGCGAGCTAGAAGAGGTATCTGAAATATTCTACAGCTGCATTTCAAACTGCTAGTTCTCTTTCTGAGAGGAGGAGTTGAATCTGGGTGACGGGCCAGCGGGGCAGGTTAAGTATGAATTTAATATCTGACCTCCAATCTGGGACATGAATAAAACAGCTTACTAGCTTCTCAGAAGCCCTTCAACCCTTTTTCTTTTCCCAGTCAGTCTTTTTAAAATGTGGAAATTATTCAGACAATAAGAACAGAATGTACATCAGGACTTAAAGGAAAAACAATTAAGTATTTAACACAAGCTGTCAGCTGTTCCTCATCTCATTGATGAGTGTCACTCTGAGTTAGTTCTGCTGACTTGTTAGCCTGGATGTATGTTAGCTGAAATGGGGGGGGAGAACAAGTTTTCCTCCCCTAGTGAAATGGTCAAAGGTTTCCTAGCTCAGATGCTGGTAGGCTTCCAGCATCCAACAAGTATTAAAATGAGGAAAAAAGTCATAAGGCTTAAATGGTTTGACAAATTTCTAAGCTTTCATGTTCTGTTCTGGAATGCCATCCATGCTCAAAAAATATACAGCTACCTAGTAATCTTAACTGCACTGCCAAGGCAAAGAAGCTGTTAATAAGCTTCATCAGCCCAACAGCACCACTGTGACAAAAAGACCCTCCAACAGGAGTTGTCAGTTTTATTATCTTGGAATTTCATTGACAAAAACTAGAAGCGTGCTTAATTACACCTCATGTTACGAGCCGTTGAACCGTGTGTTACATTGAAAGCTGATGCTTAATTTTGCATTATATTGGCTAAAACTTAGTGGAAAGCAGGCCCTTACCTTACTGTAAAATCTTCTCATTAGTAAAATTCTTAGTGTGGGCTTCAAGAGTGCTTGCAGCCTTTTCCTTTGCAGGAAGGCTGGAAACCATCGCAGGAAAATGGTTTATGGACTGACACCACATAGACAGCATTTTTATTGGAGATGGTCAGCTGGCTTTGATTTGCTCCCCCAACCCCTTCTTATTGTATTCCTGATGAGTCTGATGAAGTAATAAGAGTTCTGTTGGTTATGGAAAGCTGCACTCCCCTTTCAGAAGTGCAGCTGAGAAGCTCGGGGAGGATGGGGGGGGCGTGGTTGGGTTTTGTGACTGTTTGTGTAGTACTCTTGAGATTTGTACTGTAGAAGATCGCCTATTTCACCTCTGCAATTCCAGATCGTTTGCCTGGAAATCAGCATTGCTATCCTAGAATGACATCTAGGCAGCTGAAGTGAGGTGACTTCTGGTTCTGGAGAGATGTGCAGGACTCAAGACAGACAGGTTCCCCATATGTTTAACTGAAGAGGAAAGCATACCTGCAGTGCTTCGATTAAGCTCTTCTTTCTGAACTTGCTTTTTGATAACTTCCGTCTGCCTCTATCAACCATAGAGGGAAATTTGGGAGACTACCTCCAAACTTCCACATTTCATCTAAGTGCTTAAACTTTGTGGTATAAATGCCTTTGCCTGGGATATAGCTTGTCCTGGTACCCTAAACAAACTCCATTGTGAGAACATGCCAAAATCCATTCAGAAGCTAATGTGCAAATATAAACATGAAAATGCCCATCAGTATTCCTGCATCTGTTTCCACAGTGCTCCTAGGACTGACAAACTTGACAGAAAAAAAAAGAAGCAGTTTTGTTAGTATTAGACTGTTTGCTCATTTTCTGGCTTTTACAAGGAGTTGAGCAGCACAGCTGTATTTTACAGCTTAGTCAACTAGCCTTCCTCCGCTTCAGTGCTGCCTACAGCTTTGATCAATGAGGCAAAGTTATACATCAATGATGCAACCCCTTTGATGCAACCCCTTGCAACCATAAACTCCAACGTATAGACTATATTCTGGTTCTGGAATTAGGGCTAGTCTGCTTTTATACTTTCAGGAGCTAGGATTTTTTTCCTTGTTATGACGTTTAGTAATTTTACCCAGACAAGTACACTTCAGGTAGTAAAGCTGATAGGATCTCAGTATGAGTGACAGGCAGTGTCTAAACTTTTAGAAAAGAGCAATAGCATAACATTCCCTAGCATCTCCTAGTAGTTCATCACAGGGGAGAATATAAAACCAAACAAAACCCTGACACAAATCATGCTAACTTCCAGTTTTGAACATGTTGAAGTGCAAGACAGGATCTGTCTTGGTGTGTAAGTGGACTTAGTTGAAAGATAAACCACTTCCGGAGCATTTAAATGGTCTAGCATAGGGTATTGCATTGTTTTTATTTAAAAATAATTTAATGTTTGTGGCCAGAAAAACCCCCACAAAGCAGCAGTGGTGTGGCTTTTAGCTTCTAAATTTAGTCATTCGTTTGACTTTCATAGAAAAAACTTACTGTTGTCCATTAGTAATGAACCTTTTTGTAGCCATTTACATTAAGTAGGGATACCTAGCAGGAAAGCATGTATTTGTCAAAATACTTGGTTTGATATTATTTAAGAAGGCTGTGGTGTCCCTCTGTGAGAAGTAGCTTGATGTGGTTGTCATGTTTCTAGAATGACTATTCTCTTCTACTGTGTCACTTCTGTTCCCCATTGGGGAATTTCTAGAAAGTGCTGTTGGTCACTGAAGCAGAATGAAAGAGTGGCATTCTTTGTATTTAGAGGTTATTGAATTTCTTGCTTCAAAACAGTATACAAAAGGGTAATAATAGCATACGCGCCTATATGCCTTGGAAGGTATATTATTTTCCCAGGTGATTGATTTACTTTATCGTGAAATGCTGTAAACGAAGCTCTCCAGTTATTTATCGTGTCATATCTGGCTAAATATTACCGTGGATTGGATATTGGTTTTGTTGATGTACACTATAAATATAATTTCTTTGCATAGAACTGTGTCTTACTGTATAGGTTTCATTAGAAAACAAAGAAACAAGTAAGAAACATGGTAATAAGAAAAGCAAAGTAGATGAGTTGAAAGCACCCTTCACTTAGATCTTTAGGTGTTGCTTGCAGAGGGAGTATATTTCCTTTTTAATTAAATATCCCCACTAGATCATAAAATACGACATGTTCTGTTATAAAATATGTGAGGTATAAATTCTTTGAAAGTTCAGATATTTCAGTGTCATGTGTGAAGCACAGGTTTATTAACTGTCAACAGTTATTTTATAGTCTTCATAACTGTGTTCTCTAAGACAGTACAGAAATTTTTTTCCCAATTGTGTAGACTATGGCATCCCAAAATAATCCAGTAAATCAAATTTCCTTTATAATGGTTAACCAGGGAAGACAATCGCATGCTTGGGCATCTCAGCTTGTTGACACATTGTTACTAATTCAAAACTAAATAAAGTGAGGCCAGCAAAAATCATCCTGTGGAACACTCTTAGTTACTTAAAAATTAAGACGTACTCCTCTCATACAGGTAATTCATTAGGTTTAAGTATTTGAAAAAATATGTTAAAGAAAAGTTATAGACGTTATTACTGGCCTCAGCCATGTGCGAGTCAGCTCGATGTCTGATGTATTTGATACTGCTTCTTGAATTTCCATATAAGCGTATACTCTCCAGTTGGTAGCTATCTTAATGAAATTAGGGTGCCCCATCGCTGCAGTTATAGTCTGTATTTTTATGACTAATCTGACTTGATTTTCATTTTCATCCCAGAAATTTTCCATACTTTCAAACTGACGGCAAGTTATTTTGCCCAGGTGACATGTGAGTGAGATCAGAGTTGCTATGATCATTATTATACATTAAGATATATATCTGGATGATTTTTAAAATACACAGTAACATTTAATTTCTCTTCAGAGGTTAGTGCCTGCTTTTACCACTCCTTAGGATATCTTGCTTTACTTTTTTTTGCTTGTTGATAATGTATGTGTAAGCAAAACCTTGTTATAACACCAGAAACAGATGATAACTAATAAACAGAGTGTGTGTGTGTGTGTGTGTGTGTGTGTGTGTGTGTGTGTGCTGGGACCTCCCTAACACCAAGTATCTTGATGAACATGAGTATGTGTGCACCTGCAGGCTTGAGTTCCTGACCTATCCTTTTTTCTTCTTCTTCTGCAATCTGGCATGCTGTGCAGTGCTCCCTCTTAATCACTATGAAGGAAAGAAACACCTACTAGATTTCAAGAAAATTGAGGTGATTAAAGTTACAAGGTAAAAAACAAAATTCAGTAGTGTTACCTTTTGTAAGTCAGCATTTTTGGTAGTTACACTGTCAGAATTCTTTGTAGATCATTTCTCACATTTTCACCATAGAAGAAGCAGGAAGCAGAGGTGAGTTCCCCACCTCTGCATACTGCGGTTTTGCATCTGGGACAATGTTTTGAGATCTTCTGTAGAGCACTCTGGTGTTGGGAAGATGTTCTGTAATTGTAAAGCCTTCATGTGACTCACTGTTTTTAAGATATTGAATGTTCTAAATGATACTAAGTGGACAGTTGTGAAAGGATAATAATATTTAATGTGGTGTCTGTCATTAAAAAGAGATCATCAAAGGATATGACATTACATTTTTCAGAATGTAGTGATAGCAAGCACCAAGAAAGCCTCTGTCAGCCGGCTGTAACTCTTTACTGTGCATTGAGATAGCCTGTGCTCCAGGAAGCAAATGTGCAATGTGTAAAGGACAAAGCCTCTAGAAGGCTAAATAAACTGGCATTCATTTGAGTTTTAATTAAACATTGTAGAGCTGCAAAAATAATTCAGAAACGTTAATCTTCATTTTAAATGTCAGCATTAAGCATCACTGAAAGTCAGTGTTTGAGTGTTTTTTTGTATTGATCCAAGCTGGAAAGGATTTCTGCTGCAACAGGCAACTGGCTTGTACGCGAGGGTCAGATCATCATTGTACAGTCACATGTGGTGTTGTGCAGTATGATGCTCCTGAGTGGCACGTGATCCTGTTATGCAGTATTCACTGGTAAAAATACTACCTTATTAGCTATAGATCATAGCATCTCAGTAAGCTTAATGCTTATGTGTATTTTGCAGTAAAAATGTAATTAAAAAAATCAATATTAGAGGTAAAAGAAATCTAAGCAATCTCTTTTCAGATAGATTACTGAAAAAGAGTACCTAGCAATAATAATGATCTTATAGCAGAGTAATGATTTTGCACTTTATTGTATATATGTACGTATCTGTGATACTAACTATTGCTCTACCAAAGCAATATCCCTACCTCAGCTTATTGCAAGATTGTCAATACTGTTATATGTGATAAGAATTAATGATTATACAATAATGTTAACATCAAATTTCTTTGCTCCTCAGCCAATCAATAAAGTGTTGGCTAATTTCTTACAGACTTTACAGATGAAGCAAGTTTTGAAAGAGGAGTTGCCTATAGTTAGCACATGTTAACAATGCAAATCATCAGTGGGTCTCTTGTATGTCCTGCCCAAAGTCATTTACAGGGTTTGTGCCAGAAAATTCTTGTAGGCTCCTGAATGGTGTATAGATCCATAAAAGCTTGATAGAAAAGTTTGGTTTAATTTGTAGTTAGTCCTTCAGCTTTAGAGGCTGTATTACTTGTGGGTTTTAATTGTGAAGCCAAAGGCAGGCTTTAGTAAAATGTACTCAAATTTAGCTTTAAATATTGGGTGGCTACAAATGCTCCATTATAAATGCGATTGAAATGTTTTATGTGTGTGAAAGAAAATGATGTAATTGTTCTCCTTATATAACTTTTTAATGTGCTATATGGTTTTTATAAGTTCCATTGAAATCTTACTGTTTATATATCATGTATCTACGGTATACTTAACAATTTTGTCTCTAACAGGTTACAGAAGACATTTCATTTGGAGCAGAGGGTCGTTTATCCGAGGTAAGTGTTTTCTAGACAGTGTAGTAATATTGTACAGACTTTTCTGGGCCTCAGAACTAGTGATACTTCATAAAATTATAGAATAGTTTGGGTTGGAAGAGACCTTACAGATCATCTGATTCCAATCCCATGCCACAGGCAGGGACACCTTCCACTAGACCAGGTTGCTCAAAGCCCTATCCAACCTGACCTTGAACACTTCCAGGGATGGGGCAGCCACAGCTTCTCTGGGCAACCTGTTCCAGTGCCTCACCACTCTCACAGTGAAGAATTTCTTCCTTATAGCTAATCTAAATCTACTGTCTTCCATCTTAAAGCCATTCGCCCTTCTCCTGTCACTACATGCCTTTGTACAAACTGCCTCTCCAGGTTTCTTGTTGACCCTCTTTAGGCACTGGAAACTGCTCTAAGGTCTCCCTGGAGCCTTCTCTTTTCCAGGCTGAATAAGCCCAGCTCTTTCAGCCTGTCTTCGTAGGACAGATGCTCCAGCCCCCTGTCAGGCACAGTGTGTATTAGCAATTTCATCTGAATAAAATACTGGATGTTGTCATTTTTTACTATTTTCATAACTAAAAAGACATCAGGTCCTAGTCTATATATTTAACAAAGTTTAGGATAATTGAGTAACAGGAGATGCATTTGCTGAAAATGATGAAAAAAATCGGTCTACACGCAAACTAAGACCTTAGATAATAGATATGTAAGGAGAGTTATACTGGTTCTAAGAGCTGTACTAATTCAGTCTGGTCTGTTTTTTTATTGGTATGCCTTGGGTTGCAACTTACATATTAAGGAAATATAGTATGCAAGCATTGTGTCCAGCCAGCAAATTAATCACACAGGTGACTAACCCCCAGTCACCTTCTATAACAACATGTATGCCACATGTAAAGTACAAGTGGCGAGTGCTCAGCCAAGGAATACTAAATAAATAAAAATTGCGGTTGGGATAATTCTTCAGATGAGGCATTTCTTTGGATTCACACCATGAATCCAAAATCTGTGGAGCAACTGGAATGCTCCAGGAAAGATAATCTAACTGCAAGTCCAAATTCAAATTGCTGACCTTGCATACAAGGAGACTGTGACATAAGAGCGCACCTAGGATAAACTGCTTGGCTGTGTGTAGATTCAGCATTAATAAAACCAGGAAGCCTTGAGAGTGAAGGTGAACTTTGCAGAATATGCAAATAGCCTTTCTTATCATTGAACTTTGCTGTGAATTAAAGCAAAACTGTGCAGGTGCTTGTGTCCACAGATGACGTGAAATAGGAGCAGTTAGTCCCACAGGATAAAGATAGCAAAAAGCTCTACTGCCAGTGGGGCAAAACACTGAGGGCACATTGGTAGTGACAGCTGCCAAGACAGCTGGAAATTAAAACATTCCCATATGGTCTGGACCAAAGCAAATGAGAGTACAACTGCATGTTTGTGTCCAGCAGTGACCTGTACTGAAAGCTGTAGTACAACCCAGCCCTTGGCTGAAGTTGTTCCTTTGCTTAACAGGAGATGTGCCCAGAGCACATGTGATGTGTGTGCTCGGTTTACACACGCACCAGGGCTCACAGGCACAGAGGGCTGCCACTGTAGAAGTATTCACTAACAGTTTAATATCTCAGAGTCCTCACAGGCAGAGGAACTTTGCTGGTTTTAAGTTTTGAGGGGGAAAGCCTGCATCAAGAGAACAGAGAGCAATGATGCAAATAAAGGAAATGGAAATTTACTAAAAAGCCAGGCCCTACCACACTGCCACAGCTGGATTGATGCTGACTTGTAGACAGCTCTATGAAACTGTCAGCACCATTTACCATGTCAGGGCTTTGCCTAAATGCTCCTTTGATACTTTGGTCCCCTAATCCACTGTTGTCAGTCTTCCCGCTGCCTGCAGGAGAGCACCCTGTTAGTCATTTCAGATTCTTGCATCTTAGTGACTCGGGAGCAGAGATGGGAGTGAACAATACTAGAAACCACCTATAAGTGATATCCAGCTATGCTGACTCCTAGCACACCAGGGTGTGGACACTAGAAAACAGTTTGGTGCTTTTGTTTCTTTTCCAAGTCCTGGTCTGCTGTGAATTTTTATTGGTAAGTCAGTAAATAGCCTCATCCTCCCACAGCAGGAGCTGGAGTTGTCCCAGTTTAATTAAATGAGTCAGTGCAGTGCTGTTTAGGAAATCTGCATTTTAGGGAATGTGCACTCAGGGAAGATCTTCAGTCTACTTGAGAATGGGAAGACTGCTGTCACCCAGACCACAGCAGGGTGCTGGAAGGCAGTGGAAACCTCTGTTCCTATGTAGATGCTTTTCCAAGGACATTCCTCCACTGCTGTAATGGAAGATGACGAGAAGGATTGCCAGCATCAGGCTGTAATTTTGATGTGTCATTTAACACTCCCATGTGGTGGTATATCCCTGTGGTTGAGGGGAGGCGATCAGTGCAAGCAAAGGGAATGTGGGAAAAGCATGTGATGATGGGGCGGAGGTAGGACACAGTTGCAAAACAGCTGTCTGGAAAGCTTTATGCCTGAATTGTTGCATATGAGAAACTGAGGAATGTGTTGTAGTGCTGCAGTCTCCTCAATATGTGTGACATGAATAGACTGATGGAACAAGCTAGCAGTCTGTAAGTGGAAGGTAATAAGAGCAAAAGTAATTGTGAAAGAACCTTGATTCCTCTTCTGAGAAAAGACAGGTAGAGTTTCTGTAGGATGAGGAATAGGCAGATGATCTTTGGTAACCTCCAGAAGACATCATGTTTATAGTACAGCACCATCTCATTTTGGGGCAGAAAAAATCAAACAGTAACAATCTACATATCTGTGTCAGCAACTCTTCAGTGGTCCAAAAGAATTTTGCAAAGGAAAGGATAAAAATGTTCCTAAGAATGAGCTTAAATGTGTACTTCTGCACATTGTAAGAGTGCATCAGCAAGACCCCTGAATGTACTAAGGTATTGTAAACAAAAGACATGCAAAATGGCAAGGGAGTTCAGGAATAAGCTGTATGTAAGGGGTAGGTGAAAGAAAGCGTATGTGTCTTCTAGTAATAAAGGTGACGCAGGCTCGAAGGGTTTCCTCACACTCGCACAGCCTCGTAGCGACGGGCGAGGGATGAAACGGCAGGTGAAAGGGTGCACCGGCAGCCGCAGACTCGGTCCTGCATGCGGGCGGTTCAGGACGTTTGGTCGCT
>JANHGB010048224.1:19322-52013 GCA_026283785.1 Coracopsis vasa
TCGTGTTTGCAGTGTGCATGGTTAAAACCCTTCCAAAATCTTCGTTCGCGAAGTCAAGCCTCAATCAATCAATCAATAAAGGTGAATGAGAAAATACTGAAATGAAAGCAGAGGGCAGAAGTATTTTTTCCATTCCTTATTTTCTTTGCTTTTGGTCTTTCTAAAAGTGATAAACTATGTCCATAATGTAGTGCTCTTAATATTCACTTCAAGGTAGCAAGAACTGAAAACAGGAAAGGATCCTAAGGCAAGTGAGATGTATTCAAGTCAGGCTAGACTGATGAAATTTCTTCTGAGTGCATAGGAGCCAAGAAAAACAATCTCCAAACCATTAACAAACCTCTTTGAAAACTCCTGGAGGAAGCTTGAAGTCTCAGGGGATCAGTAAAAGGCAGACTTGTTATTTGCGTTCAAAAAGGAAGCAGGCCAGGGGTTTGTGCCAGTCAACATAATTTCAATTAGGATTGGAATTCAAAATGTTCTTGATAGGTTGAAAGAATAGCCTGAAATCAATAAGATGGGATATGTTAAAAGACAGGTGCAAATTGCATTTGACGAAGAAAAAGTCAGATTTATGTATACAGATGGTAAATAGCTGTTAAGATGACAATACTGCAGAAGCTAAGATTATAGTGGACTACAGATAGTGGGATTCATTACCTTCATCCAAGAAAGGGCAAATGTCATTTGCAGCCTCATTAATGGGAATGTCAGTTGTAAGACAGAAATAATTACTGTGCTTAGCTGAGAATGTCAAAGACTCCAGAGGACTACTGGTCTGGGCACCTCACTGTAGAAGACAGGAAAGCACTGAAGAAAAGAAGGAAAGCAACAGAAATAAAAGGGTTAGAAATCCTGGTCTGGTTGAAAGTCAAAGTCTTCAATTGCATAAAAATTGATTATATAGAGGACAACTGTTAGTTATCATTGTGTGATATAGAAAGATAAAATGAAATGTGGCCATCTTGGTTTGTAGCAAGGGAAATTTGCAGCAGGAAGATTTGCTCAGTCCAAGGGCAGTTAAGCCCTGGAGCAGGCTCTGTTCTGTCAGCTGCTAAGAGCTGTGTAGGCAGACAGCAGCTGAGGAGAGTTACAGCAGGCTTAATAATACTGCAAGACACAGAGCAGGCATTGGCACACCCTAGTTACTTCCTCATCAGCCTTGCCAGTCACCTTGATGGTGCTGGTAATGAATTACATGTGTTATTTTCAGAGTAAGAGATTAGGCCTGCCCAGGACAATGCCGATGATGCAGGGACAAATGTCCTGCCTCCACCTGCACTTTGGACATTCTGTGGCTGCGTAGCTCACTATCTGAAAGCCTGTTGTGCTTAGCTTGCATGTGACTGAAGCATCTGCTTGTGCAGGAAAACAGATGGATGGTGGCATTTTTGTTTATAGAAATGATTTAAGAGGTGCCCTGGCCTGATGTTCTGGAGGTTCAAGTGCTCACAATTTACATTAACTTCTGCAAAGGGAGGAGGGTAAGCATGCGACACTGCTGCCAGCAATAAGTCACTTGTTCTAAACCTTGTGCCATAATGTTAAGTATCTGCAAGGCCAACTTTTTGTAGTTGTTATTTATGTTACTTTGAATTATTTTAACTATTGTAGGAGAGAAAGGATTTACTCTTTGTAAATCTCTTATTCTTTGAGGCTTTGATGTTCTGCAGAAGGTCATCT
This sequence comes from Coracopsis vasa, assembly GCA_026283785.1. NCBI lineage: Eukaryota > Metazoa > Chordata > Aves > Psittaciformes > Psittacidae > Coracopsis > Coracopsis vasa. The sequence goes on from JANHGB010048224.1 coordinate 21,006, forward strand.
AAGGCTTTTATCTTATTGGGGTTATGATATTGTTAATTGGAAGTAAGGCAATGCCTTTTTACAGAAGTTCCTCTTGTAGGAAGAATTAATTTTAAGGATATATCTGGGAATCTTGCTTCTCAGCACAACCACCACAGACTCTAACGGTGGCTCTAATCCCTAATAGAGTCTCTAATAGAGTTAGCTTAATCTAGCTACTAGAATAGTGATTCTTCCATGTAAAATTGCTGAACTAGGTCCAAGAGAGAATGGAAGGTGTTTGCACTGGAAAAGCTGATCAAACATTTTGCTGGAGTAATTCTGTCAAGGAGCTGTTGCTCACAGGTGACTAAAATGATTTGTAAAAGGGTAAAATGAAATGCAGAAGACTGATGTGGAAGCCATTTCCTCTGCTCTTAATTCAGGATGCTGATGCTCCAGCTGTCCATTAGCTGAAACATTGTTCTTCACATTTCTTGCATCAGACTCTCACATCTCTGGGATGGAATGAAAATTTTTACTTTGCATGAGAAAACAGAAGAATTTCACCTAAAAAATATAACAAATTACACCCAGATTTGTGCTGGTTTCACCTGCTTAAGGATGGGGATGGGGGGAATTCCAGCCAACCATTCACAGAAAAATCCATAAAACAATACTACATCTCAGCTCTCTTCTGACTCCTGCAGTCTTTCCTATCTGCTTCCTAAAAGTGCTGTTAGTACAAAAATAACCAAAGCATTTTTAAGTCTTGCAGTAGCTTATAGCATTGACATAACCTACAAGTTTGGATGAGTTGTATTTTATTAACGTGTTGAGCTGGAGGCAGAGTCCACTCTCCTCTCGGAGATGTTGATCAGTGTAAAGTGCCACTTTCCAACCAGGAGCTGTTCTGAATAGTTTGTGTGTCATTGATAGCTTTTTCCCTGCCTACACAGACAAATGTCAAATAAAAATGTTACCAGTGACGTTGCTAGGCATGAGCGGCACTGAGAGAAATCTTTCCTATCTACGTCTCTGGGTTATTGAACTCTTTTCAAACAAGGGCCTGGGGGCAGAAGCTGTGGAATTGGTTGAATTTTTAGAATCATTCTTGTATATTTTGAGAGCAGTATGGGTTTTTTCCTATTGTAACTCTTCCTCCTGTTCAGTTAGAGTTCTCTGCATGACCTCATCCTTCCAATCCAAAATAAGAAAGGCAATATATACGTGTTCTGGAAAATTATAACTTATATGATGACCTTTCTGCATTTTTCATGTGATACTTGTGAGTAAGTTCCTCAGGGACGATGCTTGTCTAAACCGTGGAGGAACTTCTCATTTCAACTAAAAAGGCAGCTGTGTCATGTAGGTGCAAAAAATAGTTTATCCATACACTATTATTGTTGTAGTAAAGAGGAATTAAGCTGCAAAATACCTATTAGGAGTTTAATAGAATATAACCCCTACCTTATGGAGTTATTTTAGTTACATTGCAATGCAACTATAGCCATATAGACATGATTAAATGGGTTTCAAGTGTTCAAAGACCTAAACAAGTTTGATTGATTTTTATGTTCTCAGATTTCCTGGCTTCCCTTATTGTTGTAACAAATCTGCATTGAGCACATTGTCCTAGTACTCGTTGTTCATTTTATATTCATTTCCAGGGTAAATGGGATTTTTGTTATATTTTTAGACAATTCATTCCATACTCAAAATGTAATCATTCAGGAGCACTACTACACTGTTTTGGTTTTTTTTCCTGAGATAGAATGGATGTTTTACTTTAAGTGAGAATCTAAGTATTTGGTTGACAAAGGAATTAAAGCCAGTGATAAAAATGATAGTCTCTTATTTCCAAACATGTTTACTGTGAGATCAATATACCAATAAAGTCCTTGCCTAGAATTGCAGTGGGTTAGAAGCTACTAACCAAATCTTAGAATCCAAGATACAGGTTTGTACTGATTTGAAGCACCATGAGATGCCTTTGCTACAGAATTAGCATTCACCTGAAGTCCAAGGGCCTTGGGGGTCTTGTTTGCCGAGTTAGTCACTTCCATCCTTCCTGGCACTTTTCTTTACTTTGCTGTAAAGTTTTATTTTAAAAGGGGAAAGAGAATGTCAAACGTGAAATCAGATTAGGTCACAGTACACCACTAAGTGTAGTTACCCACTTATAACGTAGTTGTGCACTGCAATTGTGGATTTCAGGCTCTAGTTATATTTATTTTATTTTGGATTTTCAGGGTCTGTGCGCCTCAGAGTTAGGCCACACTTGCAGCTTGGAGCCTGTTTTGACAACCAGGTGTCTAAATGCTGTCTCCAGCATCTTTTAAGCCACCAGAAGTTCAGTGAGGGGGTTAGTCTAAAAGGCCCATTTTGCCCTGCACATTCACTGACACAGAGAATAGTGAAAGTATGGATCTTCACAGCAGAGCTGGGCAAATCCAGCCGGTGTGCTTATCATTTGGATTAGCTGCTCAGTGAACTCTATGTATTTGCATATATGAGACAGGAAACATGAGGGCAGTTTTAAAGTGGAGGAAATGGATCTTCTCTTACAGCAACTGATGATACTGCTAATTGGGTGAGGGATTATCTGGATAAATGTTCAAGCCATCAACAGTACACTAAAAAAGAAAGGGATCCCTACTGTAATGCATATCTTTATAATGCTTTTTATATTTAAATATGCTTAATGGCACAGGTATTCCAAGAGTGTGCTGTAACATGTACTGTTCTTTATTTGCTGTCTGTAGTAACTGATGATTTCAAGTTGGGACTGGAAGTGTCACCCTTGACAGCATTAGTGTGATCCAAAATCTCATATGGTAATAGTTTTTGATAAAAGCAGTGACTGGATCACACTAAAACATTCAATACCTTGATGTTATAAGAGCAAGAATCAGCTTTCTATGTGTCACTATGACATAGCAGCTGCTCAGGATCTGTACAGGACTAATTAAGTTTGTCAAAGTGCACAGTCTATAGAAAGAGGCTCGTTTGGAAAACTTCACCTATGGCTTTTGTCTGTCAGAGCAATACTTAGTGTTACGCAATCATGGAACAGTTAATTTAAGAATAACAGCTTTTAATTAACAGACAAACTGAGTATTTTTGACTTGTTTTTCTTGCGTTTGAGATGATGGTTATAGGAAGACCTGTTTTTCTTAGGTGTAATTAGCTGTTAGAGAAAATCGGTGTTCTGAGTTGGATCTTTCTATAGATGCTCAGAATTTTAGATGTGCTTTCACAGTACTAGGTTTTTGCAGTTTACTGACTCTTCTGGCCTGAGACCTAAGTTCTCTTAGACCACTGTCATCAGTTCTTGCATGCATGTCACAGCATGGTTCCTTAAAAGCTTTCTATTGATATAAATAGGTTATTCCACTCCCTAACAGCATACGGAGCCCTGCTGATGTGCTGAATAATGATTTAGCAGCTGGATGGAAGACTTGTTACTCATCTTCTGTTCTTGGCCGCGAGAAAAGGACATTCCTAGTTGCTGTAGTGAGAATGTGTACCTTCTCCTCCCCTGTTCTTATTTTTAAAACAGTGGGTCATTTCTATATCTATAAATTTTGTGGAGTGCTGCCGTAGATTCTCATGTTTGGTACTGACTCTGAAGATGGCTGCTAGGGACTCATACACAGAGCCAGGGACTCAGCCAGCTGTTTCTGACACTATGCTTCTCTAAGCTGTGGGTGTTTGCAACATAACCTGTCTTAACCAGCTCACTCATCCAGGATTCAAGCTGCAGCTGGATGCATACCCATGTGGTCTGCTGAATAGCCATGTCTGGCAGAAGACCTAGGAAAGCAGAAAGGTTGAAGCTTTGTGCTGTAACAGAGGATGTGCCAGCAAGCAGGGTTCTTCCGACACTTGCCTCTGTGTATGTACTGTGTGACGTGAAGCGTAAGGGCAGCACAGAACTGAAGTCTGGTGAATGTGTTTACCAAAAATCAGATTGCTTCACAATGGGCAGCATTCCAATAAGTATTAGCACGATTTCTTTGGAAGGCCTTTGCTTGAAGGTTTGTTTTCTCTTAAGCAACCACTGATCGGCTGCTATCATTGCAACAGATCAGTGCAAAGGACTCCAAGTACTTTTTTAAAGGAGAAAATCTTTATCAAGATTGCATATGGCCACATGTGCAGCTGGCTTTATGGACGAGTGTAGACTAGGTCTAGAAAAAATTCACTTTTCTGTATTTAGATGAATGACTCCTTTTTTGTCAACATGGCTCCAGCAGAACTTCATCTTGGTGCTGTATTTCCTTACATGTACCCCTTATCAGTCACTGTAGACAGTTTCATGATGTCTTGGGAAGGAGAGAAGAGGCTTTGTCTCAGTGCTGCACAAATTGATTGCATTTTTCTTTTCCCCTCCCACTCTTGTGTTTTCTGTGTATTTGGGTTGTTTCTCAAAGAAAGAAAAAGTACAAAATATAAAGATACAAACACTATTGTGCAGTAAATCTTAGGGGAAGGACTTTGCAACTGGTTTAAAATATTCAGTTTAAAATAGAAAAAAAGAGTTTATCTGTGTAAGTAAGTAGAGAAGCATTACTCTTGAAAAATTAGCCGTTTCATAATAACACAAAAAGTGTAGTTTCATTTTGTAATCTCTTAAAGCTTTGGTGCATTTTCTGCAGTCTGATGCATTTTCTCTGGTCAGTTGAACAAAGTCCCTAGGTATTCTAACCATATTTTTCCTCAAAAAAGTAAATACATTTTGTCTTTATAAGAGATACAAGAAGTGGTGTCTCTTTTAAATTTTTAAGTGGCCCAACAGTGTAAATTGTATTCACACGAACAGTTTGACTATGCCCTAAGTGGCATAGTCAGTGTGAGATTTTCCTCCCCTGCTATGGTGAGACAACAGGGAAGAGGGAGAGCACTTCAGTTTTTACACCCCTTTAATCATCTGCTGAAAGGGAGATCATGACTTTTTTTGTTCTGAGAAATAGACCACAAGTTTATTCCATTTCATATAAACCACCTATTTATTGTATAGTAACAACTTTTTGTCTCTCTAATGGGAATTTGCTTTCAGGCAATGTCTTAGCACTGCAAAGTATCATTTTCCCTTACTAATATTTTATTTTCCTTTTAATTTGATGCAAATTTGATGTAGAAAATTGTAGTCAGCAGAAAACATGGTTTCTTTTCTTTTCAAACTTCCTGTAGGAGTTCTTCATATTTTCTGCAGAGTTGGGAGAAAAATGTAAAGCAATAAGTGAGAAATTGGTGCATCTGGAAGATCAATTGCAAAGTTCTGCCTGCAGAGTTGATGAAGGAGTTATTCATATCCTTTTTGATACAGCTACAGGTATGCATCAATCTATGTAAGTATGTATGTGGAATACTTGCCTTTCAGGTTCACGTGGAATACTAGTTTTTAATTTAGATTAAATACATTAAGAAGGTGAGAACTTATTGTCTTGCTGAAGTGGGTGTTTTTGTTGTAGCAGGTTTTCCTACAGTGAACTTTCACTGTGGTCTGATCCAGCTTTAATTGATTTAAACAGAAGTTATTTCTGTGCACACTGAGATTAGGGCAGTGAAAAGCCTTTATTCTACTGTTAAAATCCTTTTGTTAGTAATGCTCATATAAGTAAATGCCTGGCACACTAAAAGCTGCATGGATACAGGTATCCATGCACCTGCATTTCCCAACTTGATTTAGCCAAATTAAATGATACATCATTGACTCAGATTGTGCATATTGTCACATGTAGTTTGGGGGTTTTCCCTTTAAAAAAAAATGGGCAGCAGGTGCATCGTGTGGCATCCTATGCAATTTAATCTGCCTCTAACTCTCCAGTGCTAGTAACCAGATAAGATGTTGTCTTATAAAGCACCCGTATCTTTCTGTGCTTCATCTGTCATTGCTTATCTGATTGAAGATTGCTTAACTTTTATGAGGTATTCATTGGGCATTTTTCAAAATTTAAGAGCACAGAGTGTTGTTTCATTTGTAACTTTCATAGGAAAGCTTATCACAAAAGAGATTTTGTGCAGCTAAGAAAGGGAAAAAATAATAAGAACCAGGGAGGCTAAGGAAGATGAGAGTACTTAGCTGGTTAGGTTTTAAAGGAAAAGAGGTGGCAGGCAATGGGATAATGAGGAAAGATTAATAAATTCAGGTTGAAGAGATAAATAGAAGAGCCTTTACAGACACCTGAAGGTGATTTGAGGTGAGGAAGGATTCAGTTCCTCCTAACCTGAGGTGAGCAGGCCTGTAGGGGAGAGGGTTTAGAGAAAGGATAATAAATAGAGTGTGTGGAAATACCACTGTAGTTTAGGTAATTAGGCAACTATGGCCAGCATATCGCAAAATCCTATTGTAGAAACGTGGTTTCTGTAAAGGTATCAGAATCATAAACTTTAAGGCAGAGAGGGGAGGAATGTACCGGGAGGTGCTACATCAGAGGGGAGAAAGGCAGTCACTGATCTGTTACTACTTCAAATCTTTCTTTCCTAAGTATTTCAATGTACAGATAGTTTTCTTGTATATACCACAGACCAGTTTGCGATACTCTTTCAATTATATTTACAGCCTGTGTGCTTGGTTGCATTTATGTTTCCTGATGCTCTTTGTGAGCATTCTTTTCAGAGCTATATGAATGTGTGCATCTTGTGTGTGTGCAGAGCATCTAATTCCTCCTTTATGCATATTTGCTCTCAAATAAGCTTTTCTCATTAACCCCAATAGAAGAACGTTGAGTTACGAATTCTTTGTAGTGGACTTAAATTCACATTCAAACCAAGTAGTCAGGCCTGATCATGGTTACAGTTTACTAGGTAAGGTGAAATAAGGTGGAAAACTGCATTTTGATTCCTGAAGAAAATATACTACAAGTAAAATAGTAGCATTTGTATTTTCTATGGAGTGTGCATATTTCTTTGTAGCTGGTGAAACTACAAGAAGTAGTTGAAAAAATAAAATCTAATCATTGAAAGTTTGAGAAGAGTTGCAGATTAATCTCGTTCTAAGGCACACTTGTCTGTTACAGATCTGATTTCTACGGGTGGTGAAATTCAGCTCATGTTATCTAAGTACAGAAATGCACACTCTGTGATATCCTGGTCCTAGCAAGACTACCAGCCACAAAATGAGAAACCATGTTTAGGATACAGGGACATACAGAGAAGCAGTTCAGCAATTCGGCTACCCCTTATTAACATTCAGTTGCTATTTCAGAGGTAGTCCAGATCAATGTGCATAAAATGTTACCATCTGGTACATGTAATTGCTGTGCTATACTTCAAAAAGGAATGAGGAAAAATAGCTACCACAGTGCTACAGACCTGTAGATTGTTTTTTAAGTAAAAACTGCTCAGTGCCTATAAAATAAACTTTCAGTCATTATAACGTGCCTATATTGCAGACACTAGACTGCCCCAGTAGAACAATTTATGATTAATAGATGGATCTATTGTTTGCATGGTAGTTTACTTGGTTTAAAATAAAACAACTTCTTATCCCAATATTGGATAATTATTCAGTGTTCCTTAAAAATCTGTAGAACTCTTGAGAGCAGGAGCTTAAAGATCTGTGATTATAATGAAAGCAGGATACATTTTTCAAACTCTTGTTTGCTGGTTATTTTTGCCCTTCCCAACATCCCCCCCAAAACTGCCTTGAGAATAAATGTTACAAACTGTATTAGGTCAAAAATCTGACTAGGAGCTGCACAGATGTAAATTAGTCCTGTCATCTGATTATTAAAAGACTTTTGAAGACTCCACTGCGAAAAATAAATTCCTGATGCTCTTAAGCCATTTGCCAATGTTTAGTGTGTGTCATAGCTTTGATTAATAATTAAGTTTGTATTAGAAGAAAAATCCCAGATGTCGTTGTTTTTCATTCTATGTTCTGGTGGCATAGCACACTTAAATCAACCATGCTGCTCATCATAATTGCCAGCACAACCTGAACAAAAGAGAAATCTAGTGCTATTTCTTGGTCCTGAGTATAGGCACAGGCTGACTTGGGATTCTCATTTATTATTGAAGCCTTTCACAGCAAATATTAAACTGTACTTTTGCATAAAAAGCATCAAACAATGGGGGAGGAAGAGGGAAGAAAATCTCCTCTGTAGCACTATGACATATTTGCTAAATTCTATGTAGTATAACCAAATAAACCCACAGAACATTCAATTATGGCTAATTATTGCTGAGTGTATGAAAACAGTCCACATCATTAATTGGAAATAGCAAAGGATGAAAGGCGACTCATTCTGGTGTCTGCAGAGCTGATGAGAGGTGTTACTTTCCTGACAGTAAAGGCTTGGAATTCCCACTAAAATTAAATGGAGCCTATATTGCAATTTCACAGTCATTTTTGTTCTTAATTAGCAGTTACATTTTTGATAGACAATTTGAATGCTTGTAATAGTTCCTCCTGGTGAAAATGCTTTTGTTGGAAGAAAACCTGGCCGGACTATTATTATAAAAGCAATCTGCATTTGTCATCCTTAAATGGGCATTTTAAATAGTTTCTTTGAAATTAGAATTTTGTGCCTGTTCATTAGGCATTGCAGGTCACTTTGTTAACCCTTCACCTTGATCATACGGCAGGATCCATCAGAACTTGCTTTACACCACAATAGGTTTTCAACAGAGCCAGGAGTGTGGGATCTCATCCTGGGTGAACCTGCAAGAAATTTTGGGATCCCACAAGAGTGAGAGGTGTCAATGGTGCCCTCTTTGATTTTATTTTAGATGACAGGAGGGTGAGCCCTTTCCACTGTGTGTCACATTGAGAGAACCTGGTTCCATTTGTATTGTTTATGTATGATGGAGGTAGGTCGGTGTATTTACACCCATGTGCTGCAGCTTCTTTGCCTTCTATTTTGTTTTACAATATACTCTTAGTTTCTAACCTTTCTATAGTAAGGCAACTGGTTTATAATACCTGCTTTTTGTCTCTTTTCCTTAAACATGTAAGCTGAGAAAATAAAAGATCATAGATGAGCCCATTTTGTCTGAAAATTAAGTCTGCCATAATTAGCTCTGCTCTGTATCTCCTTTGCAAATCGTTGACTCTGTCATGTTGCTATTTTAAAGAAAGAAAGTCAAATAGCTGAAAAGCTACAATCAAGACAACATTAGAGCTGTGGTATTGTTGCAGAATTTGGATTGTGTTTATGTGAAGCTGTTCCTGAATACTCAAATTTACTGCTTATGAGACATTGAAGAGATTTTGCCAGTATTTCACAGGAAGACAGCAGGACCAGAAAGTGTTCCTAGTTGAAACTTATTTTGGCTTCTGTTTTGATACTGGCTCAATATTTGCAGCACTGGGGGTGCGAATTTAAGCGTTAAGGACATATTTGCATGTGGATCCATACAAAACTAGGGTATTTTTTTCCATATTTAAAACAGGGAAGTTGTTTATCCAGACATAACCTCTGTATATGCATAGAGATTCAATGCTGAGCCCTATACCATATATTTTTCCTAGCTGTAACGGCTTGTTTGACAGTTACTGGTCTACAGCTGGCTGTGGTATTATTTATGAGGTTACTGAAACTTGCTGCAGTTAGACTATGCAGTCATCTTTCTTGTCGCTCCATCTTCCTGTTGGTTAAGAGTTTCTTTCCCTATCTTCTTAATTTTCATCCATCCTTCAAGGTTTCTTATCTGCTGGCACCAAAATGTTTTAATTTTGCTTTTTCTTTCTACCTGAAAAGAGATTTTGTAATAGTTTGGGATATTACAAATAACAGCATGTAGCCAGAAACTGCACATCAGAAGTAACTAAATTGCAGAGGCTTCCTGGTGTTCATAAACTGAAGAATTTCTATTCTACCAGTTAGGTTTTCAGCAGAGTCTCATGATTAAGTTGCAGAGCGGTGGACAGTCCAGGACTGCTCATAAGAAGATAATAATGTTTTTTACTTCAGAGGAGATGCAAAGCGTAATTAATTTGTCCTTGTATGGTGCTTTGAGATCCTAGGGGAAGTTTTATGTGTGCTGCTATTACTTGTAATGACAGACATAATCCCATTATATTAATAAGAGCTGTCCAGAAACTAGAAGTGTGCATGAATACTCCTGGTGAATGTATTAAGAGTAAAACATCATACTAAATGTATGTAAATATACAAAGATGAAAGTTTGAGGACCTGATAACAGAATCAAAAGCAGCCAAAATGCTTTTCAAAAGCATAACTGAGACTGCCTGAAATAGCCATGATTGGTATAGCTTTCCCATGGTCCTCTCTAGTCACAGTTTTTCAAAGATAGCAGCTCACTTTTTAGTTACATAACCTGAGGGTGTTTTTTTTTCTTGACATTGCATTGACATTGGGGTCGAGTAAAACAACATTTCATAATGGATGAGCTTTGTAAAGCATAAAGCCTGTCCTTGTGCGTTATCCTTCCTGTGCGTTGTATTTTTGAAATGGAGCTGTTTCAGTGTCAGCCTGTTTCATTTCCCTTGAAGTGAGTTTCTGGCTCTCTCAGAGATCATTTGGTGACTTACTGCTAGAAATGAACATATTTTTCTCTCTCATGGCCTGCTTGGGTTAACCTTTTGGGGTCCTTGCCTTTCAAGCCATACCTGTACAGGAGGCCTCAGTGTGGAAGCGGTGGTCCCTGGGGCTTGTTCACAGGGGCTTGCTCATTGATTCACAGCTTCAGCAGGCTCTGTACTTGTATCCTGCTTGCTTTGCTCTCCACATAGTGTAACCTGTGGAAGAGAAAATAAGGTTGGTTGTGTCATTTGATCTACACCCAGTCCTTGCACTTGATTCAACAACAGATAGTCTCACTGACAGAAGATTATCAGTAGCAAGGCTGATATATTGATAGTACAAACTATGCTTATTCCCAGGAGAGAGGAGTCATCAGAACAAAAAGCTATACTACCTGAGAAGCTACACCACTTTAAAAATCATGTGTGGCTCGGCAGTTGCCACTAGCTCCCGTGCATATTCTGCCTTCATCTGCCAGTCTGTTCACTGCTGCATCCCTCATGTTCTCATTCCTACTATCTTGCCTCTCATTGTGGAGCTGGGGAAGGAGGGAAGTGGAAGGTCTCTTAAGAGGCAGATCCATTAGCCATAATTTTCTTCCCGAGTGCCTTGCAGGAAATCTGAAATAGACAATGGCAAATAAAATGTGGAAAACTCTCTTAACCGAATGAAGTATATTTACTGACTTACCAGATGCATTTCCGGTGGCCATTCTCCTTTTCATGCACAACTGCATAACCTTGCTGCTGCTAATCTCTTTGCTTTTGAACTTATTCAAAGCATTCACTGTGAAACCTCCTATAGCTTTATATTTGTGGGGTTTGTGCTGTAATTATAGTGATAATTCAGCTAAGATTAAAGCTTTCTGGAGGTAAGTAGAGCACAAATTTTCTCTGCTATAAGCTAATTTTGCTATTTACCTAGCTTGCCAGCACTCCTTGCATAGCACACATTGCTGAGCTTGCTATAGCCACACAAGCTGTGGTTGCTTGGCTTACATCTCAGACTGCTCCTGCTGCCCTGTTGCCTTTATCTGGGGTCTGATCCACTCAGGTCTGTGGCTCTGGCTTAAAAGTCCACCCTCCACCCAGCGGGCAGCTTGCAGCTAGTGTTGCTGCCTGCATGGTACAAGTTCTTCATCTCCTTCCTTCCCCTGAGAACAATATCCAAGCAGTATCCCCCATCCTGTTCTTTTTCTAAAGTGCTAAATAATGCTACTTGAGAGCTCCAGTTTGCCTGGATTTTTTTTTTCTTTTTGAAAGCAAGTGTGAGAAATGTATTAATATTTAATTCTAACAATTTGGAAGAACTTGAAGCTACAATAAGATAGCCATGGCCATCTGTTGTGAGCAGCAGAACAAGAATTTATTTAATAACTTGGAAAGAGAAGAGGGACTGCCAATCACCTATAGATTTATTCCTTAATAAAGCTTGCACAGTCTCTGCAGAGGGAGATCCAGGTGGTGAAGGAGACACTCCAGACAGTGCTCATGCAACTTCAGCCAGCAAGGGAGGCAGAAGAAAAGGCTGGAGACTTCCTCTGTGACAGCTGGTGTCCAGGAAAACAAGACTTGAAGGAATAATGAGCAGAAAGAGCTGGTAGGATGACATTAATTCACAAAGGGCTGCTTTTAGTAACTGAATACTGTTTTACCAAGCCTCAGGGATCTCTTCTCTCCCTGCATAACTAATAACTAAATCAATTATGGAGCAACAGAGCCTGGAGGTCTATCATCAGAAGTATGCTACACAGCCTCACATGTTCTGGCACAGATTGGGAAACAGCTTTCAGAGCAGAGCAGCCCCTGTAAATGTGTAGATTACAAATTGATACATTTCAAGTGAGTCTGCAAAGTTGCCTTTAATGTCAGTGAAATGTTCTCCTTGAAGACTCATAAACAGTATCTGTCTTCCTTACTCATGGATTTTTTCCTTCTGATTTAAAAATGTAGCATTAAAGCTGGAACATCGAGTATTTCTTGAAAACTAGCTGTAAGAACAACTTTTTTTTTCCCCTCTTCCTTTGGCTTTAACAGCTTTCTGACACTGAATGCATTTTCACATTCCTACAATAATTAAATCAATAGGATGAAATTCAAGCTAACAGCGTTCTTTCAACTGAAATTTGGACCTCATTTACTCAGTGATATTGAGTACAGTGGAGGTAACTAACAGCAACCCCTATAGCAGTAGCTTAACTCGCTTCATTTACGTATTAATATAAACTTGCTTTAGTATTACAGGGGTTGTAAAGCACAAAGAATTATTACAATTGGTAATTTGTCTACCTTAAATACTGTATGAATGATATGTCATTATGTCTGCTTGTAAAGATTATTACTACTATTATATTACTTCAATCTTCCTTATGAACTTCAACAGGAATGCAGATTTTTTAGCGACAGGTATATGTATATATACGTAAACATGTATTTTTATAGGAAATAAAACCAATGCTCAACTGAAGCCAACTAATATAAATGACCTATACTTAAATCATTGTTCAAAACAGGTTAATGCCTTTAGGAATTCATCATGTACTCTTACTTGGATACCAGTATATCTCTGATGTCACCAAAAAATTCTGCTTCTGCCATTTGTTGCAGGGGGAGAATTTAAAAGGAAAATCTGGTTTGGTTTTTTTTTATTAAGCCAATAGATGAAGAAAACATCTTGCACCTCAGTACTGTGCTTTTTATACCATTGCTCTGACATTTTTAGGATTACTTTTTTCTGCTTCTTCAATTGCTAATTTTACAGCCACATTGTGAAGGTTTTTACAAATTCTGAAGGTCATTGGACTACTAGCCCACTAAGATTGTGTTCAATTTCTTTGTGAGTCTTAATACTAGTTGAAACTTCTACCTCAGTGTTAAGGATAGAAGGGAAGAAAGTTTCAGGCAGCCAAGACATACAACAGGATCCAGGAGCATATGGTTGTCAAAGCAAAGCTCAGGTGGTTGCTGTAGTCATCAGATCCTTGAGGTGGAATTACAACTCTGTAATTCAGAACATGGTTGACTTTTCTCTTTGTGTAAAACATGAGCCAGCATCCTTGTTGTGGTAAAGACTTTTGGATCTTCACCTTGTCTGGACTGTGCCACTCAATTCCCATCCCCAGTTTCAAATGGCAATCTCTTGCTGCTCCTCTCTTTGACCAATTCTTTCTCCAAGCTTTTCTGGACAGTCCCTGTTCAATACCTACCTCCCCATAGCAGATTTGGCACTTTCTGAAATGCACCCAGACAGATAAACAAGGCATTTATCTCCAGCTCAAGGCAGCGCAATCAGCATGGGTAGCAGCCTGTGGCACCCTGATGTTCACCCAATGCACAGGACCAGCTCCCATCCTGTGGAACCCACTGGAGTTCAGGTAAACAGCAAAGAAAGCACACTGACATGATCCGTCTCTTATAGCTGTTTCCTTAAGACCTGTAGAACCTCCTTGTGGGTTAACACCACAGAGGGCTCAGGTACTGAGATTCCAGCTATGAGCTCTTATATAGGATGATGACAATATGATGGCCAGTACACTAAGGTTGCATGACCCTTCTCCCACACGGAGGGGTGTGTGGAGTTTTGTCCTCTGAATAAGTAGTGCCCACAATGTAAACAGTTGGCAGGCCCTGGAAATAAGTGCCTTAGAGCCAGCTAAGTATGAAGTCTGCCTCCTTGCTCAGCAACCATCACAGAAGCAGGAGAACAGCACCCTCATTCTCACTGCCCCTTTCTTGAAGACATTCCCACTCAATTAAAAGGCCCGTGTGGCTTTTGTGTTTCAGAGCACTGCTGCATTTTAATAAAAACTCAACCTGTGCAACCACTTCAGTAAGACACTGAACTCCTGAGAAGGAAAACTGAATCAGTCATCATTTATGTCATATTTGTCTCTGTTAACATTTATTTTATACATAATGTGGAATACTACTACTTTAATTTATTATTCCATTAACTTCACTGTTTGTTGTGGGAAGTTAGAGCCAGTAATCATTCCTTTTCTCAGACATGCTGAATAATAAGCATACTTAAAGAAAGGTATACTATGCAATGTATTAGCTGCCTTTTATTGGTGGGTAGAAGACTTTCAAATAAAGAGAAGAATGTTTGTAACTAACCCGATGCCTGTTTGCATTCTGTGCAGCGTACAAGGCTTTAGAAATTTCGTCCTGGGGAGGTGGGTGTGGATGAAAAGGGGAGGAGAGGAAAAAGAAACCATGTGCATGACTGTTATTGTGCTGTTGACAGCAGCAACGCCTCTGCTTGGGAAATTCTGTGATGCCTTCTGGAAGCAGTCTATAAAGATGCATTCAAGACCAGAGTCTCACAGCAAAATGTAGCTATTTTCATTGTGAAAGGAAGAGAAATAGCATGCTGTGAGCTATACAGACAGATAAACCTGCTGTGATGAGAAGTGAAAGAGCATCTGTGGTATCCCAAGGACGTGTTTCATGTATGCTTGCTAGGACTCCATCAGCTCCAGGTGAGCTCAAGTCCTACCACCTGCAAGCAATGAATCTCAACAGAAATAAGCCTCTTTCTTATTTCTGAGCAGGGTGCTCTCCTTATCTAAGACCCCAAGCCCTCAAAGTTTTGAGGAGTACACAGACAGGCGTACAGGCTTTGTGTGTTAAGCCTTTGCACATCAAAGGAATCATAGAATTGTTTAGGTTGGAACCTTCACCAGGTTCTTTGCTCTTCCAAAGCACGTACAATAGACTGCTTGAGGAAAGGTGCAAGGTGAGGAAGCAGCTCACCTCAAGCAGTCCGTTGCATGTACTTTGGAGGAGGAGGAGTTATGTTTAATACGCACCACCAACACCACCCCCACCCATGTACAGACATACTCAAGGGAATAAAGGAGAAAGCAAAGAGGGGACAGCACCCCAAAGGGTGTTTAGCTCCAGCCCAGTATGTCTTTTCACAATCAATTAGCTAATCCATTCTTTCTAAAGCATGACAGCTCAGACTTTTGCTATCATTACTTGTTAAATCAAGATAAGCACATCTTTTCTAGAGCACTGGAGAAGGCAGTTCAATAACGGATCCCAGACAGTACTGGAGAGAGAACTCCAGGGTAAGATTAGAATAATCCTCATGTATCCTCTTAGTTTACTATCCTATTATAAATGAGACTGGGACCAAGAGATTTTTTTTTTCAGTCTCTGAGATTAACATGCTACAAAGAAGCTCTAAAATACTCTGCACGTGTGGATATTTTTCTGTACTGTTTATTAAGGAAGACAATAGAAGTTTCTAGAGAGATTAAAAAGAAGAAGAAGAAAGGCCTGTGAGTATAGGAGATTCTTTCTGAACCTGAAAAGCAGCCAAGCCAGCAGCCACAGTAAAGCATTTCTCTCAAATTTCTAATGAAGGCTTGAATATGAGGCCTGGGAAAAGAACATCTGGGGTTGAGTGAGTAAGGAAATGTCTGAGTTCTTCACATGCATGGCATTTGGCCACTCTTTCCTGGTTTTCTTGTCTGGAAAAGCAGTGTCCTATGGAAGGGAGTGTTGCGGTATTGTCAAAGACACACACAAGGTCAGTACATCGCTAGGCTATTTGTTCTTATAATCATCTGCAAAGTTGAACAAGTAGTTTATAATAAGCAGCCACACAGGAATACTAAGTGGAAAATGAGAGAAAATATTAAAATAATCAGAGTCACAGCTAGGAGACGCATGATGGATCTCACTGGAGAAATGGAAAATTAAGAGACCTTTCCACAGTGACAATCCAATTTACAATAAGAAAACAACCTCAAATATATTACTTTTCTGACAATGAGACTATGAAACACCAAAGGAAACACTTCTGGATTTTCTTACCAAGTAGGCTCAAGATTTTATTGTGTATCAGCTCAATCCCAAGACCTATAGCTTGTGCACACTCTCATGCTTCCCTCTAGGAGCACCCCAGTGCCAGCAGTCTGGAGCGAGGCACAGCGCTGGATGTAGGAGCTCCTCCAGGGCTGCTCTGGGAGTCAGTGTCACAGGAACTGGGTTAGAGATACCAGGGCCAACCTGTTCCACTCCTTGGGGATTGGGAGGGGCAATAGGGACACATCCATCTCACTATTTCTGTGCTCTTCTAGGGACTTAAAAATTTTGGTTTCCTATTGTTTAAAGCACATTTTCAGAAAGTTCCTTGTGCATCCTTGATGAAAGTTGAAAGGACCAGGATTAGTTTCTCCTGGCTCTAATACAGCAAGGTCAGGCAACGAGACCTGCTTGTTCTTGGCTATTGTTTGATGAGTTTGGATCCTAGCTTACTCCTGTAATTTCAATAACCAGAGTTCCTGGAGCAGCAGCTGACTGGTTGACCAGGCTATTTTCCCCCACTTAGATGGGCAATGCTGAAGAGCAGGGACATGGTATTGACACCTACACACAGCACTGACAAGGCTTTACAAATGGTGCCAACTCCACTGTCCCCACAAAATGAAAGTGGACAAGGTTTCAGATAAAGGGGTGCAAGAATGGCTGAGATTAGGAAAATCTAACTTTCTCACAACAGACCAGCAAAGCTGAGTACCAATAACTTAGCCAGCTAAAGACCAAAACGCGACCCACTCGCATCCTTTAGTATTTACATTGGGAAAGATTTCCAATGCCTACTGGCTATTTCTTAGCAGAATCCTCCACAACAGAAAAATAAGACATTTCTAGGGAGGGTGAGAATTGACCATAGGAGCAAGAAAACTGTCTCAAGGTTAAAGCAAGCTTGGGATTTTATTTTTTCCTTCTCTTCTGAAATTGTGAAGAAAGCCCTCCTGCATCCCAGATGTAACACATTTGATTCAGGAAGCACCACAATGCAGTTTCATACATTCATGATTCGGATGCCACTGACAAGTAGGCGCAGTGCTTTACCTTAAATATAGGCATTTTCTTTAGTGGCTTTAAGAATAAAAAGTGAAAGGACACAGGAAGAACAAATGCTTTGAGAAACTGTAGTTTAGCAGCAGAGGTAGAGTTGGCAGACAGGGCAGCTGGGTGTCTGCAAGCTGGAACAACCTATTTACCTACTCTCTGATCTTGACCTTAGCTCAAAAGGGCAAGTGAAACCAAACATTAAGGAAGGGCTTATTGTAAATCTTTCCTGGGATGCCAAGACTAAAGCTATTACAAAATGGTTCAGAGCCTGACTAGGCAGGAGCTGAGGGTTTCAAGCCAAATTCCCTCCTTCCTCAGGGCCAGCAGGTTAAACGTGGCTGGGGACACATTTCATGGTGCAGCACCAGGCAGGATGGGGTGATGCCGACACTGGGCTCGTGTCTAGGAGCAGGGGCATTGCTCAGCGCTCGCACTGTGCTCCAGCCTAACAGGCAGCACAGCTGTTTGCAGCACTGCACAACATCCTCTGCAAAAGAAGAAAACCCAGAGAAATCCAACCAGTACCATAGCCATCAGGCACTGCTTGTTTTGGCTCCAGTGCTGGCATTTGATCAGCCTATTGCCGCTCGTTTTCATTAAGTGAGAAGGAAAAAGTGAAGAGAGCACCCTGCCTCTCACAGCCATACGTGATTTGTCATTGCTAATTCTCTATAATGAGCTGTAGGAAGTGAAGCCAATCTCTTTCCATTAATCCTGACAGGAAACATTTCTGCTTTGTCTTCCCATCAAGTACCCCAAAGTCTTTGAGTGAGTATGTGCTACAGCTGTACCAAACCCTCAGCTCTCCTTGAAACTTCTACTTAGCATCATGAACAGAAGGCAGGGACACAGAGCAGCTCTTCCAGTACAGTAATACTCCCTGGTTATGACATGGGAACAGTAAGGCATCACAGCTTTATTTCCTTCTTTTTAATGTGTGTGGTTTTTATTATCCTGAATTGGAAATGTAATATTGATTAGGTCTTAAATATCAGTGCTTAGTAATCCTATTAAAATAAAGGTCTTCTGTAGTGGAAAATAAAAGAAATGAAGCAGCAATGGTGTCTCCTAAGAGATAAATAAATCACCAGGCCTGGTTAATGTCTCCCCTTCTGCAGCCTTAGTTCTTGGGCTTTATAAAGTTCTTCTCAGAAGATATATTGAGGCCAGGGGGACAATCATCCAGGGATTTCTTTATTCACTTCCCCTATAAATTGGTAGCAGACCCTGCTTATCTTTCTCAAAAGATATTGGAAAGCATCAAGTTTTGCCTCTAAAACTGTTAATGATTACCAGGTCATTTATTATGGGAGGTGGTATTTAGCTCTAGGAATTGAATCAAAAGGAGAAAATAATCCCCACTCCTGTGTGCAGGCAGTCCTGTAATACAGCAACCTAAGCAAAGAGGCTTATGTCTCTTGGTCAGGAGCTCCCAGGACGGTTATCCTTCCCTCCAGTCAGTCTACTCCTGGGTAAAGGCTTAGGCAGACAGATGTACTCCACATTCATCCCTTTAACACCTTTAACGTATGGTTTATGCATGTCCTAAACAGTGCGCAGATTTGAAAGACAGGAGCTAATTTCATACTGGGATTCAAGAGTGTTTTTTTCCCCTGTCTGCTAGTCATCTTTTCATTTCAGCTCTCTCATTTCCCTGCACAACATTCTGCCTCTGCCGTGGGCTGCATCTCAGCTCCGAGACATGGGTGGTTGTGGCAGTCCTCACCCCTGCACTCTGCACATGTTCGCGGGCACGCACACACATGCTCACGCACAGTCCAAGGGACTAAACAGAGCTTCACCTTGTCTCCTTTGGGTTGAAGCCTGCTGAAATGATGCTCAGGAGAGGCAAGCATGCCTGTCAGGGATTAAGGATCCACAGAGGTGAGCTCAAAGAAAGCTGTTTTCAGCAGTCTCACACACATCTGCCTCTTCAGAAGTCGAGGCCAGCCTGACACAGAGCAGAGCTGTTTGTCTGTAACCACATGCCCAAAGCATCTATAAGATCTTCGCCTTATCACTGCAGAAGCACTGACAAAACACCACCAGATTGGAAAGAAAGCTCAGTCCCACTGACTGAAGTGGGAGGCAGAAGGTACAATTTGGGCAGGCAGGAGCTCGCCCTGCCAGTTCCCCTAGAGGAGGAAGAGCTGCACGACCCTGTCAGCACCAGACGCGCCTGAGCTACTGTGCTCAGGCTTTCATGGGGGCTTACCCGCTGCAGTAAGAAGTTCACACACCCCCTTTGAAAGGGCGAAGCAAACTCATCTGCCTGGAAATACAACACAACCGAACTCACGGGTCAAGGACAGTCTGGTTCTCCATCTGGCGCTATCAAAGCTCAGCTGTATGATCACAGGCTTTCTGCCCCAAACTGTACCAGGCTCAGATATAGTTAAGATATCAGTCCTGCATGGTTATGGTGTAGCTCAGTTACTAGTTGTGAAGGATCTCAGAGAAACAGGAGAGATGAACTTCTCATACCTGATAGGCAACTCCAAGTTATCCCTAAATAACCAGTAATGCTGCCCAGCAGTACTCTTATTGAAGGGGGATGCAACGGGAGAGGTCGCTTTCCCTCTGGGGTTTTAAACACATCAATGCTTTTGAGGATGTAAACTCAAGTCCCTAGTAAATTTTATCAATGCCGTTACTATAAAACCAGAATGCTGTCAAGGCTGTCCAGGCTGAGCTTTCTGGTCTGTCATCCTTCACTAATCCTAGGATGCAATCCACATGCCTCTCTATTCTTGGCAAACTCAACACTCGCGCGCTGGCAGTCAGGTCTCCTGGCCAGTCTGTCCCCTGTGCAAAGACACACTGTTCACCTGGCACAGGATGTTCAGACCCTCTTTTTGGTCTGCATCTCTTCCAACTTTGGACACCACTTTGATTTTCAAAATGCCGACAGCAAAGTTTGGGGTAAAAACCACACACAAAGTGTCATGGTCATCTGCAGTTAGGCAGAGATTTTATGTGATCCTGGGCTGATGAAGAGGAAATTAAGCTCATAAGATACCCTCCATGAAGCACATGACATAGAAGACAGACTCCATGAATACACAAACAGCACTGCCTGTTAGAGGTCAAGTCTTTCCTTGTGACTTGGTGACAAGATTCAATCATATGCTCTTGCAAATCTCTGTCAAAGAATGCAACTTCATCCTCACCCAGAGTGAGCAAGTTGTCCTAGCAGGAGCCTCAAGTACAACATCAAGTGCCAGTACTTGACCCCCAGTCATTGGCCAAGAGGTTACAGTGCTAGAATCAAGTCTCACAAAAAGGCAGAACAATTTCTCCCGTGCTATTTTTGGGTAGAAGGAGGACTTGGCAACTCCTGTTCACATGGAGGAACAACACTGACCTGCATTTGGGAGGGACTTGGATTGAGTTTCAGCAAGCGCCACATACACAGGTGAGTCCAGGGAGCAGCTCCGCTTCCCACAGCCTCTGCCACTCCTCTGTGAACCTAATGCTGGTTTTCAGCTGCTCTTTCCACCTGCTGATGCCCTCTGGAGTTTCCCCTTGCCAATATTCAGCCTCTCTCGTAGAGGACACAGTATAAGATTTTATATCATGGGCTGTCAAAGGGAAAGCTTCTCCTTCATACATACATTCAATACAAGCTTCAATACACCCATTCCCACCCTGCCCTCTTCTAGGCTAAACACTGAGTCTTGAACCACATCCTACCTGCCCTTCCGGGCATGGCAGGCAATTTGACTGCTTTAAACCATAAATAAGAGGCAAAAAAGGAAAGCCCAGAAAGTAAAGTGGACTGCTCTGTTAAGAGTTTCCGATCTGTCAAGTGTTCCCTGACACTTTTTATCACAAGTCAAAGTAATCCTTTAAGAGGTTTTGCTGCAGGGAGCATTACAGTGTGCAGGATCATGTAGAGGTCTCCAAGGAGTGTCACAAAGCAATACCAGCAGAAAAACCAAGGCAAGAGGCATGCCACTGACATGGCTCTCAAATTCTGCTCTTAAAACATTAGGGAAACCTGAGATTAGACAGATACTCACACAGGATCCTTACAATGGCAGCCAGTAAGCGCATTTCATTTCTGAATTGCATCTTTAGAAGCAGCGCTGACCCAAATATAAGATTGAAGCACAGGAAACAATTTACTGCCCCTTTTGGAGTAACAACTGAGCTGCTTAAGGAAAGCTTGACCTACGGCGGTAAGATAAAAAGCTCCGTCATCTGCAAACACATCCCTAGAGCATCTGAACTCTGCTTGGGCTCCTTGTGTGCGTCTCTCCTTTGAAACTGATGTAAGACAGTCCTCTCTTAGCTCGTCTGTTTCAGGCTCATAAAATAGCAGGAATGACGACATTTGTCACTGAAACTCTGCAGCAGAAGGCAGTCAGTGCAAGTAAAGTACAAGCCTGGCTTCTCCAGCTCAGCTCAGGGACAGATGTGAAGCTCTCAGAGGGAGATAGGAAGTTGCTCTTCTTGCAATAAGCAGAAAGCAAACTCAGGCCAGACCCTGTGAAATTGCTACAGGTTATCCATGAATCTGACACTTTTCGTCCAGTGAGGCAGGAGATGCGAGGCAGGTCCCTGCAAAGGGCACAATTCAGCGTAACTTACTTCATTCGTCACCCTGTGTAAGGGTTTGTAAGGCCCCAGAGCACATCACGCATTTCAGGTGGTGGCAGCACTGCCATTGGTGGATTTGCTAAGGAAAATACTACCTTAGATTTTTTATTTCACCTCTCATCCAAAAAATGTTGTGAATATTTTCTTCTCAGCTGAAACAAGCTTCCTGTTGTAAAGGGTGTGGGGAATTATCCTAATGTGGTGATGCTGCCCAGCTGTTTTAAGAAGGAAACATGTAGTCCTTATTTTTCACCACAATAATGGGATAAATGTAAGTCAGCAATGCTAGAGATCACTTGGGAAGAGCAAGGTATCGTTTTTCCAAACCAGGAAAAATAATGTCTTCAGCCATCTCTTGAATTAAATATTCACAATCACAAAGGAGTGAGGATCCATATTCCCAGCAGTCTTATCTATCATGACAGAGGTGGTTACATATTCATATGTATGCTGTAGTTCTTGCACCAGAGAAGCTTCAGAGGGCAGCTGGGCACATTTTGGATGGCTGTGCTGCCTGCTGCACTGCAGCTTGCCCCACTTGCATGGCTCCACCATGCTGAAGAGCCGCTGTGCACACAATGACAGGGTGCTCTGCATCAGGAGACATAAAGAGACATGGCAGGACCAAAGCAAAGACCATATCTGCATCGTAAATCACATCACTGGTGTGTTGCAGACATGCTATTGAGCCAGATCACACTTCAACACATCAGACATGTTTTGTATGAAAGCTCTGGCACATCCGTATCTGTGTTAGATGATGCTTAGCCAGTTTAAAAGTAACTCGGTGAGAGTCACAGAGCCCATAAGCCTGTTTTGACTCAGTAGCCACGTCATGGGTTGCGGTGCGAAATAGTCTGCAGACAAGAAGTAACAGCTCTATCAAGCCCCACTGAATCTGGGAACAGGGTGAGCATCCCCAGGAGTCCTGGGGATGCATTTCACATCCCATTTTGAACCACAGATATCAGTTTACCCTGCAAACGCTACCAGGTTTTAAATATCAAATGCCCTGCATGAACATGATATTTCTCCTCACCTTCCCCCACTCCCCACCCTCAGGGCCATATTGCCCTCCTCTCTATTTCCAGCTTGCAGACTTCTTAATGAAGCTTCAGTATTCCTCTTAACTCTCCAGTCAGCCCTGGATAGACACCAGTGCAGATGCACAGTGTGACTGAAACTGAGGGAATGTTTTATTTTGGAAAGGTAGTTCTGAACTTTGTCAGGAAAGAGAATGTTGACTAACGTGGGGCAAGCCAGGACCGGTACCCACTCCAACATCCATCAGTTTACATATTCTGAATTAGGAAATGTGGCTGTTTGGAGGCCAGTAAGCACTAGACAGGTCCAGCCATGGTTCTGCTAAGTCAAGCAGGGCAGAGTTGTCTGCACCCCTGTGCTGAGTATCTGACATGTGAGCCAGCGGACCTACATCTGTCTCTCCCCTCCTCCTGTAAGCTTCATTAGAGGTATTGCACCCCGGTACCACTGAGGTTAATGGCAATTTACAATAGATGGGGTCTGGGACACAGGCTGGCCATGGATTCCTGGATAATTTCCTGACTTTCAGCCTGATAAAGGACATTTAGGGGAACTGGGCAGGGTACTGAAGGGCCCATCTACGTTTGCAGAGGAACACATGAAACTTGCTGAGAGAAACCCTGTTATTAGCCACTATGAAGATGCCTCCATCTCATTGCAGATGGCAGCATCACATGCTGAAGCACTTTTTAAAGTGCTTTATGTGCCAGGAAGCAGTTACATCAGGTTAGCAGTTCACAGGAGTTCAGAAATCTGTTTACTGCTGTTCCAACGCTTCCCAAATGGCACGTGTGAGCCCTGGTTCCCCTCGGTAACTGCATTGCTATTTCCCTGCCCCCAGTAGCTGGAAGATGCATTTTATGTGTTTTCACCCCCCAACATGGATTCCTACGAACACTTAACTTTTATAAAGTCTCTGTGGGGTGGGTTACTCCACAGCATAACTCATCTGCATGCCCTGCCTGGTTTTGTACATCTTTAAATATAACACTTTGAATAGATCCGGGGTCCAACAAGTTATGGGCACAGAACCCACAGGAATGTGACCTCCACAGGCTGGCTTCAGTCCACATTAATAATGTAAACTTTGTAACATAAAACACAGTTCAGACAAATATTGGACTGGTGTTATCTCACTGCTGTTATCTCACTGCTGTTATCTCACTGCTGTTCCCCAGTTACACAAGAAGGGTTCAATGCTACAGGTGTGAGATGGTCACATCGCAAGTGCCTCCAGCATCCTCACTTTCAGGAGGTACAGAGGATGCTCAACAGCTTAGTGGAGGGGTCAGTTACTTTAGCTCCAGCCCTGATGCCTGGAGGCTGATGATTTTTAACTTTATCTTTCAGTCACATTTAATGATGTGTAAGGTGTTCAAATTTTGCCACAACCTCCTTTGAGCCTCTGTAGTTTTTAGAAGGCTTGGATGAGCACATGAAATAGTGTTCCCTTGGTCCCAGAGGAGGCATTAGCTTGCTAAGTCAGATGAAACATTTTTGAAAGGGTACTGCCAGGGATATTCGAGCAACTGCCAAAACTAAGAGGGAGAGCTAGAGCGAAATGCCAGTGAGCAGCCTGAGATGAGCTATTCCCTGTGGGACCCTGAAATTGCAGCGTTAAGCCAGAGAATGAGAAATAGATGAAGATGGGGTGAGTTTATTCTCAAAGGTGAGCAATGTAAACCATGATCTGGGATTTTAAAATTGCTTACGTTTGCATAACCAACACCAAAGTAAGAAAATAAGAACATGTAAGTGAATCCATGGATTATATTTAAATAAAACCCTGATTATGCTGTCCCTTAAAGCAAGTTTAAAGGGTGTTGAAGTTTTTCTGCCTCCTAAATGTACAATTGTGGTTGTGCTCCAAAAGAGTCAAATTGTCCAACCAGAACCCAGGCTGTGGGAGAGCAACACCACTTTACTAGGCAGGTCCTAGTAGGGATAAGAAAAAAAGCCACAGGACATGTACTAGCACATCACAAAGCAGCGTCTGGTAATTCTGTGCTTCTCTAGCTCAACACAGCCAGGTCCCGTGGGATAAAAGTTCATGGATTTGTATAATCCATACAAATGTAGTTACAGGTCTTTATGGCTCTTAGCAAGCTCTGCATACCGTCCACGTGCTACGAGTACTTCTCCAATCTCATTTTCTGACACACCACCACAGCCCCCACCAAAAAGCACATCACCAACTCACTGAGTCCTACGTTATCCAGACTGAAGTTTGATGCTTTTGATCTGTCAGGATTGAAGACTATGCGCTGCCCAGCACAGGAGCTTATTTTTCTTATCTCTTCCTCCACATCCCTCTTAATCTGTACGGCCACATGAAAATACTCGGGGCAGATGTCAGGCAATGAGGTCTGTAACACCAGTCAGGCTTTAATTACAGGCCTGTCCCAGACTTAGCACACACCCTGAGCTTGTCTCTGGTCAAGTGCCCTGTGTGGATATACCTGGCCAGACCCAGACACTGAGACTGCTATTGCAACAGAAGTGGGTGTCGCTGGTCCCTGCCAGCAGGCTGCAGAGGGCAGAAGAGCTGTCTCTTTGGCCCGCCCTCCCATCTCAAATGCCTGTGCAAGGACGAGCTCAAGGCACTGCAAACACGAGAGCACAGGCGCAGAGCAAGCATCTCGCTCCTCTGCAACACTCAGCGAAGAAAGGGGCTGCTTTCCCAGAAGGGATGCATCTCGCTGGAGGGCATTATCATCTGAAACACCTTCCAGTGACCAGTCCAAGACATGGACAAGCCTGTGCTACATTTGCCTCTTGCCCTATGTGAATCTAGCTCAGGTAGCTAAAAATCCTGAGGATATTTTGGGTGCCACAGCGAACCCAGGATCTTCCTCATAGGATATGTGACTTGCTCCTAGAACAAGCACATGGGACTCCACTATACTTTCATTTCTGCCACCAAATCTGTTCCCAGTCCCCTGGAGCCCTGGTCTGATATTTGGGTATTTCCAGTGCTGGAGAGGAAGGTGAGACTTCAGTGTACTCTGTCACGCCACTGCTGGAGGGGGAGAGCTGTTTAAATCAGCAGCTCACCCTAGGTCCAGTGCCTAGTTACTCTGGGAAGGCAGAGGCGAAAGGCAAGTTCCAAGGACAATTCATTACCTCTTTTACTCACTGGCTCTTCAGGAAGCCTATGGAGCCATGCAGGTAACAAGCTACTGAACACCAGTTCTCCCCAGAGGCTGCTTCAGGAACAGGCAATTAAGGAATAAAAGCCATGGGAAGTTTCAGCCTGTCACCCATATCATTCTTCCAGACGTGAGGGTTTAAATGCTGCTGAAGGATGCCCTTTCTGACAGCCCCAGGTCTCGACATTCCCTGAGCGGGAGGGAAGCCAGACCAGCTCCCTCCTGCACAGCCAACACACTCCATCCCCGCGCTGCAGGGACACCTTCAAGGGCCACAGGCAGAGCTCACTTTCTCTGACCTATTATGTTAATGCCCCCTGTGATGGAGACAGGCAAGAACTATGCCAGTTAATAGCAATTATAATGAGGGGTAGAAACAATCCTTTTTCCAGTTGAGGTCGATAACAAGGCTCCCATGGGTACCTATGGGAAGCAGATTAGGGCTGTTACAGGAAATTAAGATGTAGGCAGAGGAGTGTTGAAGGAGCCCTGGAAAGGAGTTTTGAAATTCTTGTAGCCTGATGAGAAATGATTGACTTATTTTCCCACTGGATTTTAGGAGAAGAGGCAGAGTTGCATGTACAGAAGAGATGTCATGCATTCACTGGAACAGGCAAACCACAAACGTTATTTGCTCGGCAGTAAAGCCCTTCTCTAAACTCCAATGGATGCAATTGTACATAGTGTTCTGACCTTCCCTCCACCAAATAAATACCTCACTTGCAGTGTGCTTCATTCAAAGTAAAGGTAGGGAGCCAATAACAACTGGCCTTATTCCCTACCAGCTTATCCAGTGCAGTGTTTCTTAAGCACAGACTCTTAGATGAGGGGACAGGAGAGATGCCCTGGCACCTGAACCAGAGCTGCAGCCCTGTTACACAGATACCAGTAGTCCTAAAACCTCAGAACAGGGCTCTCAAGGCATGCAGTGCAGGGGTAAAACTTCTCCTGCATCACCGGCATTTCATGCAAGCAGAAAAGTCTCAGTTTCAACAAGCTGTGATATAATCTCCCAGCAGGGGTGGGTTTACCCCTTCCCAATCTCTACTGGACTCTTCAGTCTGGAGTCAGGGCTTCACTTTTCACTTCATGGATCTTACCTCCAGCAGGCCTCAATGGCCATTAAAGCAAAGCCAGTGCCAGCCTGACTTCTCCAGTGCTTTCAGTCTGGTCAGCAGCAGAGGCAGCATCCCCAGCTTGGAGCCTATACTCTCCCAGCCCGTGTGCCCAGGGCATGCTCTCTCTCCCTCTGCTCACAGATGGCTGGCAGCTGTGCCAGTTAGTATGAGTTCTGATTTTGCTTCCTGATGTGAACACGTGCACCTGGGACAGCAACCAAACAGCCTGCCTTACTTCACTGAGCAGCCAGGTCCCAAACAGCTGATGCTGCATTATCAGCAAGGTCCACATCCAAGTACTGGCTCATTAGTTACCAGTCCTCCCAGCCATTTAGGGCAAACCAAACAGAAAATGCTTCTGGTCTCTGAGGAGCTGCCCTTTTTCCAGTTCAAGACTCACCTCCATTCATGGTCTTCCAACACCTGAAAAATGTTTGCTTTCTCCTTTAAGGCAGGGCTCTGCTGTTTCAAAAAGCATGTGTTGGATGTCGGTTTTCCAGGTATCTAGGCCTGGACAGCCATATTGCTCTGTTTAAGCCAAAATAGTGTAGTTTTTCCCCTGATGATCTCAACACTTCTGCACAGTGAAGCTGGAGGATTTGTAGACCCAGAGCCATCAAAAAGTGATACTCTGGGCTGGTACCGCTACCTGAATTTTGCATGGACAACAGCAGAAACCTACAGACCAAAACCCACCCAGACAGTAGCATTTCAAGTGATAAAACAGGAATGTTCTTCATTCTACATGGCAGCTTCTTCCCCTCCACACCCTGGCTGCCAAACATAACAGCATGAACAGGGGGCTGGGGTATAGGCTCTGTTTATTGTTTATTCATGGAAATGGGACTACACAAATAAAAAAAGTAGGAAAAACAATCCCTCTCCTACCCCCAAACAGCAGTAAAAAACAGTGATTAGAGTTGTCTTAGCTACATCTCACTAGCAGCTGGGATTCTATCCCTTGAAAGGACATTAGCTACTTTTCTCCTGTATTGTCTCCTTCAGTTTGGCTTCAAGGAGCCAAAAAGGTTGTGTCAGTCTTTCAAGGAGAGCAGTGCTCAGGCTTCCCACTATTTTCTGTGGAAGCTGCAGATGCTCTGACCTGTGAGGATCAGGATACTTCAGGTCAGGTACTTTGAGTCAAGTTTGCTCAGTTGAGCGAAAGTCCAGAGGTCAACAGCGAAGGGAGGAACTGTGAGGCAGAAAAAGGCTTGGCAGTCCCAAAAGAGCCTTCCCCAGAGAGTACAAGCTCCCACTTTTGATGATCCAGTGTCATGATGAAAACATTCCCATTTTTAAGAACTACTTCACAGAGGATCTCTGAATGAGTGATGGCAAAATCCTGCAAGTGCCTACAACCTTTTAATCCAACTTCAAGTCCCTCCAGATTGAATTTCCATGTATTGCTGCACTTGCATGTGGCACCTGGAAAAGAACTTCAATTATAGGCTTTTGTTCAGTCTCAGAAGTCATCTCCTGTATTTTCTCTTTCATTGTAGTTGCAGTGAAAAGGGATCCTTTGGAGCTTTTTTGAAAAGCTGACATCAAAGCCCATCTAAGATTTGCAAACTAAGTGCTTAATAGAGAGCTTGAAGGGCTCCAGCAAGTTTCTCACTTATTTGGCTGCTAAATTCAGCTTTCGGACATGCAGTAGTCTGTCTGTCTCCTATTGATATCTAGGGAAGATAGAAAGGGGAAGAACAGAAATGATGCAGGAGAAGCCTAGTTCTTTACCATACAGAATAGGTTTCAAGTGAGAGCTCCCATCCATCCCAACCTTTCACAGCAAATTAAGCTGGTTAGGGAAAAAACTGCATTTGTGGCATGCAGGTCAGAGGCAGTATGGCCTCTCCCCCTCCCTCCATTGGCTCAGTCAAATGGAGCATCTGCAGCAAATTGATTTCCCTTGGTGCGTTGCAGCCCCCTTGGCTGCACACAGACCGTGCGCTCAGCATCTCCTGCCTTTCCTCACAAGTCTGTGGCGTGCTTTCAGCCAGGTATCACAGCCCCTGCAACTGCAGACTTTCAAAGGCTTTTACAACTGGATACAGGCTGGGTCTTCAAAACCCAAGTCAAGACAAGACCAATATGTTAATTTTCATATATTTTCCAGAGGACAAATCAAACCTGGCTCTTCTTACAAAAAAAACCTAGGTACGAGACTTCAAAGGACCCACATCCTTCTAAAGCCATAACATTACTCCTTCCTAAGGAGGTTGGATGGTTAAGTCCCTACTGTGGAATGCTCTTTTATTGAACATACTTCTCTTTATCACTTCAAACCCAAGGTAGGATGTAAACAATTTCAATGTACTATATGTTTTTGCTACCATAGGGTGTCAGAAATACGTAACAAAGGAGCAAGGGTTTCAAAATTACAGACTAGAAACCCACCAAAAGCACTGTTGTGTGAAGATTTATTTCTTTTTCTTTTAAGAGAAAAATAATAATAAAAAGAGTAGCTTAAAGCACAAATTTCAGAGAGAGTGCCAACCTTTGAAGATCCTCTCATATGCAAGGTGAAAAGATTGGATGAACCTGATGTAAACAAGAAGAGGATGCAAGATCTATAAACACAGAACTGCCAGAGATTGACATGAGTTACAGCAAGTCAACAAGAGATGACTTTTCATCCCTTAAGTCCTACACTCAAAGTTTCCTGCTGCAGACAGGCCCTTCCTCCTTTGTTAGCACCTCCTGTTTGGTTTTATTTGTCACCAGCTCAGAGGAACACCCAAATACACCCTACAAACATGCTCCGGAACTCATCAGCACTACATGCCAGAGGGGCAAGATTCCCCTTTCCAGGAAAGAGGACACTGTTCAGTACATCGCTGTGCTATCATCACTGGAAGGTGAATGAAGGCAGGAGAGCAGCTAATGAAGGATTCTGTGATAGGAGAAGAAGAGCAAAAGCTAAAGCCAGACTGCTCACTTGCTGAAGAGCATGCAGCAGCCCTCTGGAGGCCAGCACTAGAGCCAAACCAATGGGTAGGAAGAGCTGCTTCTTATACCTGGCCTAACACCGAGCCAGCTGGTGTTCTTGGGCATTACACCAGCTTGCCTTGATAACCCACCTATTAGGGCCCCCTTGTTGTGGTCCTGTCGCTACAGCTGGATGTAAGTCCAGAGCTTGGCACACCACCCCCAGGCTGCTGGGGCAGCCATGAGATGTCCCCCCCTCTGCTTCTGTTCACAGGTTCGATTTTCACCATAGGGAATTGCTGCTCACGATTTGCTCAAGGCTGTGTGGTTACAGGACCCCAGTAGGGGTTATGCTTTTTCATTTACTTTAGCCTGAAATAAATGAAGAAGCCTGGACAGGAAATCCCAAACATTAAGCAAAGGATCTGGGATATCTATTACATGTTTTCCTCTAACAAGCCCAAGAATCACACTGCTCCTTAGCACGTGCAGAGTCTCAGCTTCCACAGTTAAAATCCTCTCTGCTATTTAAATGCTTCCTCCACACACTTGCCCTTCCTGGCTGTCTCTCCAGCACAACCTTCCATAGCCTGGGACTTCTTCTCACCCAGTACTTCACAGTGCAGCGTAGGCAGAAAACTTAGCTAGATAAGGAGAGAGGCTTTATCCCCCTTTCCCAGGACCAGGAAGTCAAGAGGTAACCCTGTGCAAATAATTATGCTCTTATGAGCGTAATAATGTGAGAGAAGGGCCACGAGGATGATCATGGGACTGGAGCACCTCCCGTATGAAGACAGGCTGAGAAAGTTGGGGCTGTTCAGCCTGGAGAAGAGAAGGCTGCGTG